>QANT01003297.1:0-17239 GCA_003254885.1 Purshia tridentata | reverse complement strand
GTTTATTTTTTTATCTTAAATTTTAAATTTAATTTTTCTAAATACAAAATAGATCACGTGTGTGGCACGTGATCCATTTTAGACAGACTTCTTGACAGAAGTAATAGAAAGGACTATAATGGCACAAACTGTAAGTATGTGTTCTTTATTAACACGAAAAAAAATTTGTATCCTGAAATGCAACAACCCTCAAAATATGTGTCCTATTTGGAGAATTTTCCCTATTCAAAATACCCTCATTTACACTCACACACTCAAAAATAAAACCCAACCAACCCACCCCCGACCCCAACTCATAACACTATCACCGACCGGCCTCCCTTCCTCTCTTTCCCTCTCTCTCCTCTCTCCTTTCTCTATCTTTCCTTATCTCTCATCTCTGCAAGGGATGCTAGAAAAAGATTCATATAGGAGAGAATTAGACATAGAAAGGGAGAAAAGAAAAAGGGAGGTTGGCAATAATGGCAGGGATCGGCAATGGTGTCAAGAATGGGATGGGGACTTGGGTGGTTAGGTTGGGTGGGTGCGTTGTCTTAATGGTCATTTGAATTTAGGTTAAAATTGTAATTTACTAAATATATAGAGAGGGGTGTGCAATGAGAGTATTTAGGGTGTACATAGAGCGCCCTGTTAAGATATTATAACTTGTCACATTGAGATATGATCCATATATTATAAGTCAAATTAAATTTTAAATACCAATGACCGAGTGAGGTGATAACACTTAATTTTAGTAATAGGATACTAATATTTATATCTTCATAATTGCTCATGTAAGGGATTAAAAATGATGGACAAATGAGGCACAATGCATTCAATGATCCAAATTGAATACAATGGTTGAAACTGATAAGTATTGAAGTGAATTCATCTATTAAATGTATTTTCTCTCTACAGTGTAATTTATGATATATCGTTTTTTAAAAAGTTGTGTAATATATGATAATAGTTAGGTAGGTAGTATATGCCATGCTATAATGAAAAGCATATACCAAAAATTGCTTTTTTTATTTATTTTTATTAATATTTTTTCTTTATAGAAATTGCACCATTACGAAAAATAAAAGGATTGCACTTTAATATTCGATTGTGGGTCTCCTATCATACGGGGCACTTTAAGAAAAGAAAATATTTGAAACGAGTTATTTAAGAGTATTTAATTTGATTTCTAATGCTGGCAGTTAGATGTATTGGGTGCATGAGGTGCATTATGGGTGATGTAGGCTCGAAGGGTCATATTGTGGTGATAGCTAGGGCTGACAATGGGTCGTGTTACGTTAGGTTAGTATTAAAATAAGCAAAAATAATTTATTTATAAGGCCAATCCATCAACATACATGGGATTAACCCATATTAGAGAACTTCTCCATATAAGTTTTGAAAATATATGATTAAACGCACATATATGAACATTTTGATGGTCATTGTGATTGATCAAACATAGTAAACTCCACCTCATCACTGTATTGGACCATTGGCAATAATAATAGTATGTTAGAGAGTGAAGGATCAATACCAAGAATGAATGACCTAACTAGTACATATTTGGAACAAGGCTGTGCCCCATTTGTCACTAACAACCTCACATTTTACCCTATGAAATGACATAAATTTTTGTTGATACGAATCTCATTCTTAGGACATGAACTATAGCATTCCAATGAACTACCCATTTTTCCCAATTAGAAAAACAGTCCACTAATAATAATTTCCAATCGACTTTTTCACAAGACATAGATAGTAGGCAAGGAAAGTCGCACACTCACACGTCCACCTTTTCTATATTCCACCAATCTAAAAAAGAAAGAAAGGAAGGGAGGCAGGGATTGTAATTTGCATCGTCCATTGGATTACGTAGAGGGTAAGAAAACAGCGCGATTGGTGGTTGGTGCAGCGCGCGCAAGCGCAAAAGCCAAAGTCCATTTGACGTGGAGTTTGGCCACCCCAACCCCCACGGCCCCCCACCTTTTTCTTTCTACTTTATAATTGATTCTTCTTTTACAAACCCCACAGAAATTTAAATTATTATTGATATTTTGGAAGAATTCTAAGTTCGAATCTCTCATCTCCCAAATAAATAAATAAATAAAAATTGGTGGACACTGGTAAATAGTAACCGCCAATTACCATCTCCTCTAGTTGAGATGGAAGTCCTAATTTCAAATCTCATGAATGATAGTAGTTGCTCCAACAAAAAAAAAGGATAATAACCACAATAATCTCTACTTAAATTTAAAATATACTTGGGTGGACAGAGAATGTTAACGTGCGCCCTACAAGTATTATAATAACTGCTGTTACCAGCATCTTGTATACAATTGTTGTATATAGCACTTGCATTCAACTTGTCACATGCTAGACAGGTGAACAATTTTGTGGAAAGAGTTATATGCAAGAATTTCTGCTCAATTTGAAGATTGACAGAAATTGAAAAGCAAACAAGCATATTCCCGGTCATTGCAATGGGAATCTTGGAAAACTTTTGAAATATAAACTTTTCCAAAATATATAACATAGAAATTGGAAGTACATGAAATTTCCTAATCAGTTTCATAACAACAGATGTCCTAGCAATGATAATACCAACTAACAAATCAGGGACTATTAACTTCAAATAGACATTCAACTCAAAGAAACTCCCAAATGTACAAACCACACCAGAAAAGAAAATATCACTGGACACAAGCACCAAACTAACCTCACATTAGAAAAATAATGTAATATAATATTTGTTCTGGACACTGAACAAGATCTCCTCAATTGAGCAACTAAGTTATGCCATTGGCTGAAGAAGACTGGATCTACTCTGTCCCTTGCATAGGAACGATCATATGTTGGCTCTGTGATGACAAATTAGTCATTAGCCTGTTGTATCGAGTACAAAAACCATCAAACCACTAGCAATAACATTTCAATAATTTCATAAGCAGCACTTTTCCAAATATAAAAATAAAATCATAGATTGAGATTGAGTCCAATTTTTGGAAAAGTTTCACTAACCAAAAGTTTAAAACTTTATAGAGCTAGTCTCGACCAGTCACAAACTATTGGAAAACTGAGTTAGAAACACAATGCCTAAGGGGTTGATTGATCCACTAACATTGTAAGCTTTAATGCTACTACCACTACACGCTTACCTAATATACATTAGGGTGAAAAAAGCATAAGGAATATTATTGTTGATCCAAAGTCCCTAACTACAAACTCGGCAGAAAAGCACCAACTCAAAACTCCGCATAAAAGTGCCAAGTGAAAACTTTGGAGAAAAGCAAGCAGAGCACTTTTCAACAGATATTCCAAGTGGGGCAAACAAGTGCACCCCACTAACCATGTATGCTTAAGTGTTTAATGCACCCAGCTATTATGCAGTTTTCACTTCATTCTTCATAGAGAAAAGTTACCCACTTCTCCATAAACAAATCATGATCCAACATATCGTTGCAATTCTACAAACATGCCTTTACAATTATACCAACAACTTGCAAAATCACATACAAGTGCAGTTAAAGCAACTCCTAAACATCAGAAGCTGAAACCTCTAAATCCTAGCCACAAGTGTGTTATGCCTTTGTACCCTTTTTCTTTCAAATGACTTTCAAAACTTGATTGCATGAATGCTCTCTCAACTAATCATTAGAAAATGCACAATAAGTGCTATTTACCAAAAGCTGCTACTACAAGGTTTTTCAGTCCCTTCCATTGGAATTGAAGAATCCTTAATGAGGCAATCATGCACTTCTTGCCTCATTGATTAATTATAACTAGGAAAAGAGACATCAACTAAAAACAATACCTACAAGGCTTTTAGTAATATACCAAGTCACCCCACCAGAAGAAACTAAATGGAAGACACAATCAAGACTTGGTCATCAATCTATAATGCAATTAACATTCCAAAATATGCAAAGGAAAATATCAGTAAATTGTATTTTTAATATATATAGATGAAACAGATCATAAGTGAACTGCAAAAAAAGTTGGCAATGAAAAGACTGATACGTAATATTTGAAGCTAGAGGGAGAGGTTACTTGAGAATTTGAGTAACTAACTGCTTGGGAGAAAGAACCTTGGTGAGCAATCTGCCATAAGACAATAAGACAAATTTTCATATAAATTACAACCCTCTACAAAGAAGTAAGCATGATTTATACTGACACAAAACAAAAGAAAATGAACCTCGCTTAATTAATAAAATCATACTCAACCTGAGCATTTGGACTTGGCTGAACATCTTTCTTAGCAGATGCATCTCCGCCCTTCCCTGAGCCCTTGGTGTCACCCTGTTAGACGCCACAAGCAAAAACCCAATAATTAGTGAGAAAGATAAATCAAAACAAACAATGGAAAATTAAATAAACAACCCCATAAATAGAAAAAATAATATGTCAACTCACCTCCATCTGCAATATCCAATCGACCCAGAATACAACCAATAAAAACAAAAGAAGCCGTGGATCAGTCAAAGCCCATAAGAAAATCTGTAACTAATAAGTTAAACCAACCAAAAAATTAAAGAGAAGATTAAACGCTCAGCACCGACAAAATATGAAATTCGGCGGTTAATTGAATAATAAATAATTTAATGCAGGGACCGATAGATAGAACAAGTTAATGCCAAGCAAATACAACAAAAAAAAATGGAAAACCAAACTAGCAGATAGATATTGTTACCTCTCTGTATCTAGCGAGGTACACCTTGAGCGGTTCGATATAATCCTCAAACCCCAAAGTCGCCATTGCCCAAAGCAAATCATCACCATTGATTGTCTTCCTCTTCTCTCTCTGGCACTTATCACTCGCCCTACAAATAAATTCAATCCTCAATTAAAAACAAAATATATACGTATGTAAACATATTTAGAAATTAGAAAATAAAAACGGTGTCGTACTCGCTAGTAATGAAGCTGATGAATTCAGAAACGCATTCCTGGACGGTCTCCTTGGCGTCCTTGGCGATTTTGCCGTTAGCAGGAAGCGCCTTCTTCATGATGCGGCTGATGTTCGCGATCGGAAGGTAGCGATCTTGTTCTCGAACGTTCGAACGCGGGCTCTGCTCGCCGCTCTCGTGGCTGCCGCCGCCGGGACTCGTCGGACCTTCCGCCATGGAAACCCTAGGCCAACAACACAGCAATCATAACCACCACAGAACCGCATCAAAATCCGAACCCGAAACCCCGTCCCCGCCATAATCAAAAGATAGAGAAAGAGAGGAAGAGAGAGAGAGTGAGAAGAGTGAGAGTGGGGGATTGTTGTTACCTGTGGATTTTTGAGTTGGTTTATTATTTGGGCGCGAGAGCGCGAGGGGCTTTGGATCTATGAGGGATCGGACGCTGGAGAAGAGAGGAGAGAGGAGACGACTGAGATTGAGAGAGCGAGGTTTATCAGCACCGTTGGTTTTGCTTGTTTGGCTTTCGCTTTCTTAATTTTGGGGCTCAAAGTGCTTTATTCTTATTTTTATATTATGTATTTGAGATTTGAGATTCCCTGTTTTTTCTGCTGTTACGCCTCTGGCTTTGGTTTCTGAATTGGATTCCAACACGTGTTCTGGGCCGTTGCGGGTGGATGCTCCATTTACGCGCTATACGACGTCGTTGTAACCTCCCCCTCTGGCCTCTGTTTGAGACTTGTGAGTTGTGAACTTGTCACCAACGTTGTGTACTTGTGTTAGTGCGATAAGCATTGCCTCTGCCTTCCCTGTGGGGCCTACGGCTTACAATCCAACCGACAACATATCGGTGCTGGCTAAATTTTGGATAATTCCTTTGATTGACTTTCATGCAACTTAAAATTAATATTTTATAATTTTTCTAGTAAATCACATGAAATTATATTTATAATTTCACCCTTAACTCATGCAAGGTCATTATTTAACCAAAACAACATATTATGTTCATTTAACACAGGACATGTAATTCTATTACACTTTTTAAATAAATAACAATAACTTAAGAGTAGGATTGGGCAATGGGTGAGTGAGAGCTCAACCCACCACCACTTACATAGTCAATGGGGGGTGGTTGCAAGTTAATCGGAGAACGAGTTGGAGCGGATTGGTGGAGAGTGGACCGTTTACGTATAGTGAAAATTAAAAACGGTAGGGTGAGTTTTATGTATGCCAACCTCTCAGAAGGAATATGAAATGCTCATTGTCCACCCCCCAAAATTGAAGCAAATTACTTATGTAGATGCTTAGGATGATGTTAATGACCCCTATTTCACTTATAAAAAAGACTTATCTTCTCACCAAAGTATGAAAATAATGTTTCTTAAATTGCATAAATAAAGAAAGTGATGAATAAGATAATTATGTAATAGATAATAATTTTACTAGTTCTTGACTCTTGTAAAGGATATTCATCATATTCTCTATATCCCACAATTGATTAAACGGGTAGTGATGGGCGGTGGAGGAGGGAATTCAAACCCAAGCCATTGATTATCGAGTGGGTCAGGTGGAGACTAAACGTGTGGCAGTTCGAACGGAGAGTCAGGGCAGGTGTTGATGCCCACCCCTACTTAAGAGATTAGCTAAAGCCAATAATAATTTAACTTCCGTAAATAATTACTCATTAAACACATGTAAATAAAGTTTGACTCTATGATAGAAAGCAAATAAACCGCATCTACAACAAGTTGCACACTTTGTTTAAAGAATTACCACTTTAATTATTTTTCACATGATGACTGTTGTGGAGAGATTTAAAATATAAATTGTGTTAATTACAAAATTACATAGTGATATTCAAAGAGAGAAAATTGCTCTACTGCAGAGAGAAGTTACGGACAAACAAAGAGACTATCTCACACTATTAGTGGGCCTCTTGCACTAACAGTGGACCCCCGACCTGTACTCCTCTTGTTCTGTTATTTTTCTGTATTTTTATTTCGCACAAGAACCCCTCCCTTCAAACAGAATGTTTTTACTCTTTCGTCGTTGCTTGAACAAGACGGTAAGATAATAATGTTAAAGTGAGCAAATATATTTACAATTTGGACATATCTTACTATAAATAAATGAGGTAAACAACAGTGATAAGGGTGCAAGGTGTAGCTGTTAGATATGGAGTTGGACAGGTCTAATCTGACCAAGATGGTACTACTACTACACTATACAGTCTGTATTGCATTCAATCGGTGCAGTGCTTCTAATAAAAGACCCAACCTGCAAACCAGACTAAGCGACTCAGGTCCCCCCTATTCCCTACCATGTAGACCGCAGCTTTTAGTCTTTTACTATTGACCATGTGATTTGATTCAGAACGGGCCCCACCCGACTCAGACGGGCAGTGACTACTGTCTGTCGGGGTTAGAAACTTGGAAGGAGTCAAGAGAGAATCACCTGTGACAAGGCCTATAATAGCCATTTGTGGACGCTTCTCCGCAGATCGAGGACCTTTGTCCATTACAACTAATTGGACTCTCATTTTTCACTTCTATGTAGACAAATTATGATTTGAGTAAATACGTAATACTATATCGACATGTCGCGTAACATTTGCGAAGGCGATACAACAACGTTGTTTTGGACATGACGTAATATTAACACAGAAAACAAAAGCAAGTACGTGATCCAAACTCTTTAAAAAAACCCCATGACAAAGGACTCATTTGTCTGATATTGAAGATTTGAGGTAGCTGAGAACCCATCATCAGCGCTTTACATCCCAAAGTTACAATGACCACTCAAAGAAAAAACCAACACAGCATCCATTAATGCTAATAATTTGCAAGATCAAAAATTTTAACCTAACATCATAGCTATTTATCATTTCTCCTTCCTACATAGCTAAGAGTCATAGTAATGCCACCCAATATACAACAAAAGAATATGAAATGAGAAAAAAAAACTATATATCAATGCATGACAACCAAATCACTATCGAGCAGTTGGCCGTGCGATAGACTCATCAATTGACAGGAAATTCTCAGTTGCACCCAGATCCATGGAACCCAAGTTCAAGGAAGAATGAATTGAATTCCTTGATGTATCGTCTGAGTTACCTTCTCTTGTTGCTGCAGCACCCCTTTCCATTAGGATTGCATCTTGGATTTCCTTGAGGACTTCTGAAATTGATGGCCTCATGTATCCATGTGCCTGTACACACATCAAAGCTTTCTCCGCTATCTTCCACATTGACTGGATGTCATATTCATCGCACAGTGAGGGGTCGATGATTCCTTGAATGTCACCGCTCTCAATGTGTAGTTTTGCCTGTGATACAACCATTTCAGGCAATAAACGCTTATTAACAAGTTCACATGACTAAATGAAGAAAAAGTTAAGAACATCATTCAGAAAAGGGTGTTTAGACGATTCCACAGTTATATCAAACCACTGGCAATAATGGTCCTTCTATTCCAAGGTTTTGCTTTCAGTATTTGTATTGATAGTTTCTGACAATTTTTCCCCAAAACTAAAGTATAAAGTGATGAAAAATCAAAAGGTAAAATTGGAGGGCATGTTGACTGTCAGCATGCAGGGCATGTAATGACTTTAGTGGAATAGTTAGGGAAAATAATCAATAATCAAAGGTAACGGATCAAAAGTTTCAATAAACTACCTTGCAATGCAAAGCAAACTTACCCATTGAACTATGTTACGGCAATTAACACCAAAGTTTTCATTAGATATTGCTTCTTGACCAGATATCAGCTCAAGAAGAATGACCCCGAAACTATAAACATCACTCTTGTCTGTCAACTGCTGGGAGATATAGTACCTGAACACCCCCATAAAGAGAAAAAATGAGTAATTTTAACACCACTAATGTGGGGAAAAAAAAAATGAAATTATAAAGAGAAAAAAGCTTCCCTGAGGGTTCCATTTTGGTCACATTTGTTATGTGTCTGACCAAAAGAGCTCTCATTATTAAGTATTAATATAAAAAACACTGAAAAGGAAAACATTATGTGATAATGGCTGTAAACAAAAAATTCTCTGGCACAGTATATTTAGATGGCTTTTGGGAATGAGAGTAATTAAGTACAACTATTGTGTCACCCTTATAAACCTATCTCCTAAATTTGTTGTCTATTTATAACACATAAGATTTATAAAAGGGAGCACTCTACAAAGCAAGACATTTAATATTTCACAATCACATGACTACAGCATCAATAACATATTTAACTTATCTCAATATGAGGTTAGATTTGATCTTAACAAAAAACCAGAAATGTTTATAGAAAAGAAAGCCTTACTCAGGATCCAGATACCCTACAGTGCCCCGAACTATGCTTGACACATGGGATGCTCCGTCCACTGCAAGTTTGGACAGACCAAAATCTGAAACCTTTGCTCTCATGTGTTTGTCAATTAGAATGTTGCTGCTTTTCAAATCCCTATGAATAATGGCTGGAACACAGCCTGTATGAAGGTATTCAATCCCTGAAAAAGCATGAGAAAAAACATGAATCAATTAAATACTATCCAAAGGAAGAGCTTTTCTGCGTCAGAAAAATGAATATAAGTAATAATTAGTAAAAATCCTTTAGCTTATAAGACCTTTTGCAGCATCTTCAGCAATCTCAAGGCGCTTGATCCAATTGATACTCTGTTCACGTGTTAATGGGCCTACAAAAGATGTAAAACTGGTTGGTCATCCAAATTTTAATGAATTCATCCATTAACATGTGAGCTAAGCTCTTCGTTTTTTTTTTTTTTTTTTTCCTTAAGAGAATATGTGAGCTTACCATAAAGATGTTCCTTGAGAGTTCCATTATGCATGAACTCATAAATAAGCATACTTCTTCCCTCTTCTTGGCAATACCCAAGAAACTGTACCAGATTTCTGTGGTGTATCCTTGAAAGAAGAGTTACCTAGACCATATAGAAGCATGTGCCAGTAGTTTACATTTCATATTCCATATGTATTTATGTTTAAGAAAAAAAGAAGAATCACCAGCAGTTCCATAAAAATAGAAAGATGCAAAGGGGCACTAGCATAATCAAAGAGGAGAGAAAGCAACCTAAAAGGCAGGGGAAGATAATTACAGTGTCAAAACGGAAAAAGAGATTCAATACCAAAAACTAACCTCATTTGAAAATTCTCGCTTTCCCTGGTAGGAATTACTGGTTAGAACTTTGACGGCAATTTCCTTTCCATCTTTCATTTTCCCGTAGTAAACAACTCCGAAACCTCCAGAACCTATTTTCTTCTCAAAGTTTTTAGTAGCCTCTTCAATTTCATAGAAAGTGAAGCAGTGTGCAGCTTCAGAGGGAGCATCATTCTTGGAAGAAACTAGCCTTTGTGCAGGTTGGGGACGTCCAAGTTGGTCTAAAACAAGTTAGATAAACATCATCACATGTTAAAGCAACTGAGAATTAAAAGAAAAAAGAACGTAAAATCCCTTAGATTGTTTCAGACTCATACCTTGCTCATCATATTTCTTCTTTCCTTTGCGCAAAAGTACACAAGATGCAATGGTAGCTATTACCAAGACAGCAGCCCCAACTGATGTCCCAATAATAATATTTACGTGGCTTTTACTTGTACTCCCTTTTCGAAGATTAATGTTTCCATTATAGCTGTCAGAAGCAAGTGCAGAAAGTTGTGATGAATACAAAGCCCAGTTGACTAGAATAAAGATAAAAACTGGACAACTTTAGAGGGGAGAGAGATTTGATGAACCAAGATAAAGATGTGTGTTTCTATACAATAATCAGCATGAAAGATCAAATATAAGACGGGAATACCATGTGCACTCAGGATAGACATTCTGATTATTACTATAATTGAAGCAGACAAACATACAGCAAGGTTTATAATCATTTTAAACTTTACAATTAACATATGGCTTTAGTTGTTTATTTATGTATTTCAGCTTTATCTTAAAAAAGTACTACTCACTCCACAAACACTTTATTGAGAAGACCCGATGGCACTGTTCCAGATAACATATTATTTTGCACATACCTGCAAACATCAGATTCACCAAGTATATAAGATCTTTTACTCAAAGCAACATGTCAAACATCCATTAGAAAACAAAGATAAAAGCAAAATGAGCAGCATAAATAATTTCATGAGTTACTTATTTTCTGAGTTTAAAATTATAATAATCATTTGTCTTTTTTGTCTCAAATAGACATGCAATTTATGATATGATATATGATATCTTAGAATCTATTTATTCATATGAAAATTTTCATCAAATTCTTGTTAGACAACCATTGGATAGCTTAAGATATTAGGGAATGGCCAACAACGTATATCAAGCTAACATCCTCCCTCACACATAACGTCATCCTACATGTGGATATGTAGATGAAGAGAAAACTATAGGTATAACTATAACCTGCATCTTGCAACAAACAAATAGAGATGAGGATTGGAAGTTTTGAACCCAGGAGCTCTTGCAACCAAAGCTCTAATACCATATTAGACAACCACTAGAGCCCAAAAGCTTAAGTTGTTAGAGAATGGACCAGTAATGTATATCAAGCCAAGAGTTACAACACACCCACACCCCACATATGTACAGCCTTTTAAGCTGTAAAGATACTGAAGTTTGCCATTGTATAACTTGTGCACAAAAGCATGTAGAAGCCATGAGTTATATGCTACCCACTTAGAATACACAAAGAGGGCGATGTGTGACTTGTTGCATGGCAAGACAACTGCAACATACTTTCACACATTCTCTCTCCAATTTAAGTATATGATATACGAGTCTCAAAAAACTTACAGTTCCTTCAGACTTGGTAGATCCATTAAAGAGGAAGGCAGTCCACCCGTCAACTGATTTTTCTCGAGATGACTGTATAATGCAAAGCCCTTTAATTTGTGTTAAATCTTTAGGAAAATCATCATTAAAAGAAGTCAGCTGACTTACATGATCTTCAAGTCTACGCATCCAGTGAAATCAGGTATTGGACCAGTCAGTGAGTTCCCATCAAGCCATCTGTAAATAGAAGAAAATTGATAATGACACCACAGGAAACATCAAGTTTATAGAACTAAACTTGGAAACTGTTGACACCATTCAGAAAAACAAGAATGCAACATGAAACTTACAACTCAACTAAACCGCTCAACTTTGTCAAGTCTGAAGGAATATTCCCTGTCAAATTCATACTAGATAATTTACTGCCAAGCAAAGGTATACAGAAGCAGTTGTCAGTATCTGTGAAAGTTTTATTTAGATATGCAGGGGACTATACCTATGCAGAAGCAGAAACAATTCAACCCAAAATTAAACAATAAAATTTAATCTTTACATTTTAACTACTCTTGGTTGTGGATCTGAGTTACACTCAACCCAAGACCATGGAACTGGTAGGCATGGGTCACCACCTTCCTGTCCCCAAACTGCTGATGAGTAGTGTGAAACTAAACTAGCAATAACAGCTCCTGCAATTCATACAAACCCAGAATAACATATAAATAAACCATGCAAAATTAGCAGTAACAGCAAGTAGTGTCACTTTAGATACCACTGTTGAACTTACCATCTTGAGAACCATCATTGATTTCCAGATATTTATTTATCTCCATTGCATTCAAGAGAGGCCCCCTGGAAGAATCGGATGTTTTCCCAAATCTAAAAGATAATACAAATGGAAAGGACAAGTTTGTAAATCCGGGTTCATACAAACGGTATTTTCCTTGGGCATTTTCTTCGATATTAACAATAGCTTTGCTGAGTTCAGGATTTCCTGGAAGTACTAGCCGAAACTTTCTGGACTCATCGGGAGCCAGATCTTCAATTTCTGCAAAGTAGGTGACTGCCCATCCAAAACCAGGAAAACCATCCAGGTTCAGCCGGTATGTCAATGATCCATTGGTGCCTACTACAGCTGTCTGCATAACTTTTTCAGGTGGTCTTTCATCCCTATTAACATCAATTGGCATTTTGGTTGACACTTTTTTGGTTCCAATAGCAATGTCAACAAGGTAATTCGCTTTCTTGATAGAGTCTGATTCCCATATTCTATCGAAAGGGTCATCGGGATACCTGAAATTTACAGAAATACATATCCTTCAAAATGGCAAATCCTTTTTCAACATGAATAGAGTTCAGACTACAAATGTGTATCTTCTTTCCTAATCCAATGCATATTATAAAGTTTCATTTTGCATTACTTTGAAACATACATCCAGATGAATACACACTTAAAAGTAGGCTTAAAAGCCCTTCTAAGCATATATTGTGAGCATACCTGACTGGAGCTTCACCATCTGCACCGAAATTAATCCTAGCAGAGACACTGAGATAGAACCGTTGTTCATAATCAGTATAGTAAACTGAACCATTGAATTGTCGAAGCTCAAGCGTGGATATAAAAGGCTGCCCAGTTGTAGCATTGGACAAGCACACACTGACAGTGGGACTCTTAGCCAGAAATATTAGCTCTCGCATCTCTATAGTATTGGCATCCGAAATGACAATTGTAGACCAATGGGTTGGCCCAAGAGAAATGTCAAATTTGGGATAAACATTATTGTTGTCAAAGTTACCATACAAGAATGTCGCTCTCAGAAGGTACCTAGTCCTACTTGTGACATTCACTGTGTAACAATACTTTCTCGAATCCGCAGGAAAGTGCCTCAGCGTCGTGTATTGCTTCTGCGTCTCATTCGCAACGGATATGAAGCTCGATTCTCCATAATTAAGTTGATCAGGAGTCCACTCCAGGCCCAGATCATCAGTGAACACTTCGTCACCTCCACAATCCAAACTCACAAACCCTGCTTCACGTTATATAATAGATTTACAAAAATATTACACAATGAATTTGGAGTCTTGCATGGAAAGTAATTAAATTTAGTATCTGTCTGATTTATCTAGAATTTGAAACTTGTAATCAATAGCGGAATTCATAAAAGCCTGAGCTGATTTGTTATTCATAAAAGTCTTTTTTTTACCATCTATGAACAAAATTCCCCATTTAAAAATAAGAAGACAAAAATAGTATAAAAATGCAAGCTTTAACAAAGCAAACAAAAAATGATACGAAAGGTGATGCTTTGGGATTCAATTCAACGACGAAAAGAGTTGGAACAAAAATTATGCAAATAAATAAATAAATCAGATAACGACAGAGAGTGAGAGGTACCTGGCATTTGAGCTGAGGAGGAGGCGACGAGGAGGAGAAGAAGAGAGAGAAGGAGAAGCGAAATCTCCATGGCGGTGTGAAAAGATAAAGAGAGAGGAGGAGCAGACCATATAAATGGCTCTCTGAGAAAAAAGCAGAATGCGAAGGTGACTCAGTGAGAGTGTGAGCTACAGAGAGATAAAGTTACAAAGGCACTACTGAGAAAAAACGAAATACAAAACACAAAGTGAAACCAACAAACCCGAACGAATAATCGAAATATAATAATAAGATAAATAAATAAAAAACAGAAGTGAGAGAATGGTGGTGGGAAAGTGAGTGATTTGGAGGAAGAAGAAGTCTTCAGTGTTTGGGGGGGAGCAGAGGTCCAATGTTATTCCATCAGGGAGAGAGAGAATGGGTTGGCTCGTGGGGCCCACCAGAGGAGAAAAAAGAAGCCTCTTCTTGCGAGTTGGCGACTCGCAACTGGCGACTGCACTGTTCCAACTTCAGAGTGAGTGAGTGAGCGAGTGAGCGAGTGAGCGAGTGAGCGAGTGAGCGAGTGAGCGAGTGAGCGGGATGGATTGGCAAGGAGCCAAGGACTAGCGAGATTCCGCGCCTTGAGGAAGAGGAGACTGTGGGTCCCGCCATCTGGTTTTGCTATTTGCACCCACCTCACATTTACATCGCCACCCCCCTCCCCTTGCCTCGCTTTGATCAATAGTAAGGAGTTTTACTAACTTTACTACAACTTTTTCTGAATTTCAATCATCAAAGCATGACATACAACGTGAATGAACTTGGGGATAATTGTTTATTGTCTTTTTATAGGGACTAGGGATGAGGAGGTGAACTTAAGAGCTCTTCTAATTTTGAAAAGAAAAAAACTTCTAAACCAATGATTTATTGGTCAGTCTTAAATATAATTGTTATATGACATATACGCAACTACATTTTAATCAAGAAAATTCTATAAAAATAAATCCATTAAAATTTATTGAGAAAAAGTAGTTGTTTTATGTCATGCAATTTAAATTTTAAACCAAAGATATAATCAGTAATTGATTTTGGGTCAAATGTTGTAACTTTAATATAGTGTCAAATTAGGCAATTCACCTGTTAATTCCCACACCTATTTTAGGTTATTCAATACAATTTGTTTACATGATAAGCTCAAGTCTTTTCACACATAAAAATAGTTTTTTAGAAAATGTAAATTTTATATTAAAATTTTAATTAAGGATAAACGATAATCTTAAATTTGATAGACGATCATGTCCCTACAATTGATAGATTAAAATGCCAAAACAAAAATGAAACACATGATTTGTGTTAGTCAGTACGTCCTTCATCACCATCTCACCAAACATTCAATATTACGTTTTATATCATGTTCTCTATAAGTCTATAGCACCTACCGTTCCATTCTATATATGTGTATATAGCTGATCATAAACCCAACTATGGGAACACAAAATAAAATGAAAACGAAACTTAAGAAAACGATTTGGTCTTAATGTTTTTATCAAAGAATAAAAAATGGTTTTAGGTTGGAACAAAAACATTTCCACTTCTTTCTTAGTGGCTCGAAGACTGCAGTAAACGTGTAACTCCTTGTGGCTTGTGCCGGGACAACGGCTTGACCAAATCATTGACCATGTATGGAACAGAGGGTCTATGTTTTTATTTTTTAGTCTTTTACAGTTTACTAGGATTTATGATTTTTATATAAAGACTAATAAGAATTGGTTTTTTCAAACAGAGTTTCACGAAATATTAATTTTAAATTATATGTTATAGAAAGACTTGAGCTTGTTTTTTATTCGTATTACTATTACCATCCTTGGGTAATTACGAGGTTATATATTAAATTAAAGGGCAGAAGAGAATTGATTAGGACAGTCGCGGACATGATTATATATATTATTGAAAGATAGAAAAGGCTAAAAATGGTTGACCATATGTGTGTGCACGGTTTTTTACCATTAATAAATTTAATATGCGTGGGTTTTATTGTAAGCTTACATGCATTTATAGTTGATAGTCCTTCTAACATTCACAAATTTTAAATTTTTTCTATAGAAAATATCCATAAATTTGAGCAATAACACGGCGTCGAAATAGTGTCAAAATATACTGCAGTCAGTTCAAATGTGTTGTAGTACACATCCAATTTGTATCGACATATTGGTACTTTTCTTTTTTGAAGGCATCTTTTAATGGATTATTAGATGGAATTAAGCAACTCAAATCCAAATATTGACAAAGTTGAACTAATTCAAATAAAGTATACGTTCTTCTAATCTCACTATAAAATGTTGAAACAGGTTGGGTATATGATAATGCTCACATACATAGCAATAATAGACTTAGAACGAAACTCCATGGCTCCTTCCTTTGCCTTTTATGATTTAACAAAGTGCAAGTCGAGCTTTGTCCAAACTTTACAAAAAGATAGCTGTTTTTAATGCCACCATCCATACTTTTACTTGTTGGACTTTGGAGTGGAATCAAAAGCTACAGACACTCATACAGACAGTCCAAATATAAAATATACCAACATATTAATTTCTTAGTATCTAAGTAGACGACTATAATATACCACCCACTAATTGAAGAACCAACTAAAGAAAAGGTAATTTGGGTAAATTGTGAATATTCAGATGGATTCATCCTTACTTTTTAACTATGGTGTAACATTATTACTCAACTATAAATAAGACACATGTCGTTTTTGTCCTATCATATATATTTATTTCATTCTAAAGTTTGTTTATACTGTTCATTCAATGGTTTAGGATATAAAGTGGCAGCATTATTGTTTGAATGAAAATTATGAAACTGTAAATGCTATAATGCTACACTAGCAGTGGTGAATAAAGTAATACTTGTGTAAATTTGTATTCTGGCTTTTTTTCAAATCACCCACATGAATTATACCCCTATTTGCAATTCATCAGCTAAACTAAAAATTGAATCAATCCCCTACCTGAATTAAAAAAAATTTGCAATTTCACGCCTCCGTCTAATTTCGTCAGTTTTTTCGTCCAAAAAGACCATGTGAGATGCACGTGACCCATTTTTCAGGATTTTTTTCTGTCATCCTCTCTTTTCCTTCTTCTCTTCCTCTCTCTCTCCAACTCCAAACAAAACAGCCACTCCATTCTTGGACCCTTCACCTACCTAGCCCAATCCATCTT
>QANT01003295.1:0-13873 GCA_003254885.1 Purshia tridentata | reverse complement strand
ACAGTTCGATCAAGAGTATATATATAAATATGTATGTAAGTTATTAACGGAGAAATAAAAGAGTTATAGTTATGCTTGATGAAAGTTTGAAAATCACATCCTTAGAAAAAGAAAAAAAATTGGAAAATCACATAGGTAATCAGAATCAAGACAATGCTTTGTGTTGCAATCATATTGGAGCTAATAAGCCAATGAATCATAGCTAAACTAAAAATTGCCCCTTTGATTGCTTCTCCATAAACATATATATATATATATAACTTGATTATTTGAAATGATCCTGCACGTACAAAATAATGGTGTTTCCTATATATATATATTTGTGGTATTTCCATTTATGGTCCTATGTTTGAAGAAAATTATCGCCCAACATTATATATTACAATATATAATGATAAAGTATAACCTATGAACTGTGATTGAATGGGAAAAACTATTATTTTTCATTTGTTACTAATTTGTCCTTTGCATAAGTTTTATTAGAGCTATATGTTAGTCAAACTATTAGTTGAAGCAATAATTGATGGCTTGGCTTTCTAAGGCCTTCTACAACAATGAAAGCCAATACCCAATACCCAAAATTGTTTTTAAGTATTAAATAGTGTCTATTTTCAAAATAGAATTAATAGAAACAAAAATTAATAGAATTAGAACATTAAAGAGTTTTATAAATCTTTTAAAATAATTGGAATCAAGGTCTATATAGAGTCTGTAATGATTTATATGGAGTCTATGAAAGTCTATATGAAGTCTGTGAAAATCTATATGGAGTCTGTAAAAGTCGTTAAAAATTTATGAACTCTGCAAAAGTCAATAACTTTTAAAAACTCTACAAAAGTCCATTAAAATCCTAATTGAATACACCCCCTAATTTCTAGGTAACATCAACCCACTTACAACCATAAATTTAGTTTCAGTTTCAGTTTCACTCGCAGTTTCAGTTTCAATTTCGTCTCAGTTTCAGTTTAAGAATAATTTTATTTTAAAACAAAAGTTGTAACTTAACCCCTTTTTTTGCATTTTATTTTTATTTTTTTGTTTCTTAAACTTGGCTAGCCCAGCTTAGCCGAGCTATATTTGGTTCTAGCATCTCCTTTTTTTGGTTCGAATATATAGTTCTAGCTTAATAAAAGGATAAGGCTTCGAGGTTCAATATACTCCAATTTACATGACATATAAAGAATGACTAAATACATGCACAGAACACAAATATATTTTTGGTTCACAGAATTCTAAAGAAAAGAAAGCTTTAATTGTTCAGAAGAGGATATTGGTCATAGTCATGACATCAGAGCAATGCTACCCACATTAATTATGTTGTTGGGTTTCATGGAGAATGGAGGGCAGGGAAAGGAAAATGGAAGAAACTGTGAGAGAGAGAATGAATTGCCAGCTACTAATTAAAGAATTAATCAAGTGCACGCACATGGTTAACTTATTCTTAATAAACTAACCTAATTGTTACATGATATGAATAGGTGTATTACATATTAAAACCAATAAAAAAGATGTAGTTTAGAGTAATTAATCCTATATAATATACCCTGCTTATATATAATATGACCCAATGCCTAGCTACTCGGGTCCCATCTTAGCAAGCTACGTACGTACCTTCTCATCATGCTATGCAATAAAAATTGACATAAATTAAAAATATATATTTTTAATTAATTAAAAATAACTTTAGAATTGAAATTCAGTAATTAAGAGAATTCTTAAGGCTCGTTTACTTTCAAACCACACGTTTTAAATTGTTGTAAATTTATTTATTTATTTATTTTTTGCAATTATAAGGGTACAAAGTTTTGCAATGTATAAATTTACAGCGTGTTCTTTTTTTTCATCCCTTTATCTTTGGGTCATTCATATATAATCTATGTTTAAATAATCAAATTTAAACTAATATTATCAAATTGTGATCTTAAGATTCATAACAAGAACATATATTAAACCCAAAAAAGAAAAAACAATAACATGTATATGTTTTTATAATATAAGTTAGTTAATTAGTGAGTTCCCTTGTACTTTTTGTACTTTTTTGTTATTTAATTATACGCGATATAGTTATAGGCTTATGGCCAATTATTATAGTACTTTTTTCATAAAACTTTTTTTTTTCTCTAAATTAATTAGTTATATTTATTTATAATTTTGAAAGTGTCTGGCAAATAATGAACATTAATATTATATGAAAATATACCGTGTAAATATAAGGATTCCGACGCCTTCCTGCGCCTGATCTCTTGACCTCCTCAAGCTTCAACAGCCTGCACACAAACACACTTTACTAATCAACTCTCTTCAGACTTCACTAATCAGTACTATGCTTTACTCACATTCATCGGATCATATTAATCATTAAATTTGGTCCTTTAATTCATCCAACTTCTCATAATTATAAGTCTAGTTAGCAAAAATCACCTAAGGCTAAGGCAAAGGCAGTGTGTGTGTGTTTTTATTTTTTTTTCAATTTTCTACTTCTTTCTAAATTTAGTAACTAACAAACCATTATAGTGGATGCATTTGAACCGTCAGATATTCGTCATGGTCTTTCACAGTTTAGATCCAACGGTTTAAGTGTTCTCACCACACTGATTTGTCATGCACTTAAAATCTACAAACTACCACATGCAAGTGGCACGTGACAAATTGTGTGTGAGAGAGAGAGGGAGATCACAGTCTGAGTGCTTTGCTGGTGTCAGGACTGTCACCGAGATTTCTGCGTATCTTCACTTCGGAGTAGCAGTAGCCACCGGACAGCAACTCCAAAATGGCCTTGGCTTTGTGGCGCATGTGAACCGACATGTGTATGGTTGCGTTTTCATCAAATTAAACGACTTAGAGGATTAGTGTGTTAGTAAAATACTAATTAACCTTGTTGTGATCCTTTCAGCAAAGTCCTCGGTACCTTTTTGAATTTTTATGCAGCATATAGAACGTTATATATGTTGCAAATTTATATGGTTATTTATCGTACCTCTCCAATACAAACAGCTAGACATGTACATGCAAACAGTAGTTATGGGTGACAGAATTATCTGGGCTCGAGCCCAAGATCGAGACACAACCAAGCCTGGCCCAAAGAAATGTCGAAATAAGAAACAAAGCCCAAAAAGCCAAAATAGGCTGAGGTCCAAAAGAAAACAGGAACATCATTAAACAAACAGCCCGTTATCCCTATTTTAATTACCTACACACTAAAATGAAGGCACCAACAATCAAAAACATTAAAGAGGTATAACGGGAAGAAAAGGCGCGAAGGTAGGAAGTAACGGAAAAATCTTTTTTCTATAAAAGGGATGTACCTCCATGCAAATGGAGATCGAAAACGAAAGAAAAGAGAAAACACTGAAAAGCATATTAAATTTCTACTCATTTTAGCATCGGAGTGTCATTGCAGGTACATCCCTCGGAAAAATCTCAACAATTCGAAGAGGAAAAACTTGGAAGGAGGTGCAACAAGTCAAGCGGAAGACTTTAGTTAATTGATTCATTGTTGGTTATTAAAATTATGCCACACAAGAATTTTAGCATCAACAGTAGTGATACTAGAATAGTTACTATATTATCACATTTTTTTTTTTGACCAAATATATTATCACGTTAATAGATCACTTTCTTCAAATATATGGATCCCTATATATATATATATAAACCCTATATAGCCATCCATCATAACAAAATTTCCCCAACCCATCATGAAGGAGAGGATGTATAATAGCTGAAACCCCACGTATATATAATATGACCCAGTGTCTAGCTACTCGGGTCCCATCTTAGCTAGCTACCTACGTACCTTCTCATCATGCTATCTGCAATAAAAGGACAAAATTAAAAAAAAATTAATTAATTAAAAATAACATTACAATTGAAATTCAGTAATTAAGAGAAAACCACACGTTTTAAATTGTCCATAAATTTGATTTGATTTTTTTTTTTTTTTGCAATTATAAGGGTACAAAGTTTAAAAATTTATAAATTTACAGCGTGTTCTTTTTTCCATCCCTGTATCTTTGGGTCATTCATATATAATCCATAATCATCAACTTTAAACTAATGTTATAAAATTATGATCATAACAACAATAACATATATTAAATCCAAAAAAAAAAGAAGAAGAATATATTTATAATATAAGTTAGTTAGTTAGTGAGTTCCCTTGTACTTTTTTGTTGTTAAATTATACGCGATATAGTTTTAGGCTTTTAGCCAATTACTATAGCACTTTTTTTATAAAACTTTTGTTTTTCTCTAAATTAATTAGTTATATTTATTTATAATTTTGAAAGTGTCTGGCAAATAATGAACATTAATATTATATGAAAATATACCGTGTAAATATAAGGGTTCCGACGCCCTCCTGCGCCTGATCTCTTGACCTCCTCAAGCTTCAACAACCTGCACACACACACACTTTACTAATCAACTCTCTTCAGACTTCACGAATCACTATGCTTCACTCACATGCATCAGATCATATTAATCATTAAATTTGGTCCTTCAACTCATCTAACTTCTCATAATTACAAGTCTAGTCTAAATTAGCAAAAATCACCTAAGGAAAAAGCTGTGTGTTTTTTTCTTTTTTTTTTCAATTTTCTTTTTCTTTCCAACTATAGTAACTAACAAATCATTATAGTGGATGCATTTGAACCGTCAGATATTCGTGATGGTCTTTCACAGTTCAGATCCAACGGTTCAGATGTTCTCACCACACTGATTTGTCGTGTACTTGAAATCTACAAAATAAGTGCCACGTGTCAAATTGTGTGTGAGAGAGAGGGAGATCACAGTCTGAGTGCTTTGCTGGTGTCAGGACTGTCACCGAGAGTTTTGCGTATCTTCACTTCGGAGTAGCAGCAACCACTGGACAACAACTCTAAAATGGCTTTGGCTTTGTGGCGCATGTGAGCCGACACGTGACGCTTCCTCTCTGGCTCCTCCCGGACCACTGCGAGCTTGCTCTGAGCTCTCGACGCGTCACGGCGGCGGCTTTGCGCGCTCGAGACTACGCTGGAAGTGCTGCTTGACAGGCACGAAGACTCCGCGGTCGTCGACTCAGATCCAAACGACGTCGTAGTCGCCGCCTTGCCTGAGCTAGTTTTCCAGGAATTGACGAAGCTCCTTTGGATGGTCTTCGATCGACTTCTCCGTACGACCTATAATTAAACAGAATTAATTCAAATTATTCGAACAATATGCAAATAATTATTGAAATTAATCGATTGAGTCGAACGAACAGTTTCAATTACTAAATTGGAAAGCGAATATTAGAATAAAGCAGATTTAAGTATATTCAAGTAGATTTAAGTAGATTCAGCTTCGAATGAATTGGAAAGCAATTAAAGCAACAAAGCGAATTCAAAAATCACAGTTTGAATTCAGAGTTCGTAAGCAAAACGATTCAAAGCTGCTGAAATTAAGAACTAGATTCAAGCAAATTTTCACTGTGCTTCAAAGAAAAACAATCGGTTCATGCACAAATCCAACCAAACAGCAAGTAAAAATTTAAAAGTGAAAGAGAAACTGAGAAAGAAGCTTCGTATTTATTGGAAAGCAACAAAGCGAATTCAAAAATCAGAGTTCGAATTCAGATATATAGGAAAAAATTGAATATAAGCAACTGGTATAAATCTCAGAGATACAGTGAAACAAAGACGACGATTGGAAGATACGAAACTCGATCGAGAACTCGATTTAAGCAAGTTTCTGATGCGCTTGAAGCAAAAAGCAATCGGATCATGCACAAATAAAACCAAACAAGAAAGTAGAATTCAAAAATAAAAGAGGAACAGAGAACGAAGCTCACAGTTAGGTTCATCTCACGACGCAGAGCTGCAAGCGCCAAGAGCCTGATCTTACGAGCTCGAATCTCCTCAGCCGAGACATCGCGAGCGCTGGTGAGCAAGGAAGAGTCCTCGCACGACTTGGAATCGCTGGAAACCAAGCTCAGCTCTCTGTAACTCTCGCTCTCATCCAAACAGAACCTGCAAACCAGAAGAGATTGATCATCGGGAACGAAGAGATATATGGAAACGCAAATTCAAATGTAAACGAAACTGAAAATGCGATTTGATTTACTTTCGAGGTTGTTTGGAAATCAAGCTCTTTCTGGATCTGAAACTCTCGCTTCATCCAAACAGAACCTGCAAACCAGAAGAGATTGACCATCGGGAACGAAGAGATATATGGAAAAGCAAATTCAAATGTAAACGAAACTGAAAATGCGATTTGATTTACTTTCGAGGTTGTTTGGAAATTGTAAAACAAGAGAGAAGGGCAGAGAGATAAACAAGAGCTATATAACGTGGTTCAGCAAAGAATGTCTTTGCCTACATCCACGGATACAAAAGTAGAGAAGTTTTATTCATGAGAGCTTTAATCAAAGGTCCCCACAATATATAAAGGTACAAACACCATAAACAAGAAGGAAGACCAAAAGCCACCGACAGTCCATTAAGAGTTTCTACTGGTTCCAATACACCAGCTAGCAGACACCATCTATAATAAATGGCCCCACACGCTTATTAATAGTTTCTACTGGTTCCAATATACCAGCTAGCAGACACCATCTATAATAAATGGCCCATATTTCCAACAGAAATCAAGCTCTTTCTGGATCTGAAACTCTCGCTGGAAATCAACTCTTGCTCTTCTCTCGGCGACTCGTTGTCGTCGTCCTCAACCAAACAGAACCTGCAAGCGAATGGATCAGAAGTTTGATCGAAAACAGAAGCATAGAAACTCAAATTCAAATGCAAACGAAATTGAAAGTGTGATTTAATTACTTTGGAGGTTGTTTGGAAATCAACTCTCGTTCCTCTCTCAGCGACTCATACTCGTCCTCAGCCAAACGGAACCTGAAAATCAATGAATTAGAAGGTCGATCGCAATTAACGCAAATGCAAATGAACTTGATCGAAAATGTGGTTGAATTTACTTTGGAGGTTGTTTGGAGAGGAGGAGCAGAGCCGAAGCTGCTATGCGTTCGCGAGGACATGGAAACAGTGCCATCGCTCGCTCTTCGTCTTCGTCTTCGCAAAGTGGCGGGTCGATTGCTTTTTTTGAATCTCTCTCTCTCTAAAAGCTTTTACTCGCTTTCTCTCTCTTAACCGTTTTTCGTTTTCTTTTTTTTAAAAGAGAATTATTATACACCTCTCTAAACCGGTTATGTTTGGTTACGTGGAATGGTGACTCCGTTTGTTCGTTGAAGTGCCAGCTGGCTACTTGGGCTTTTGATTGGGCTATATAATCATTCAATTGTTCGATTGGGCCATAGTTTCTTTGGGCCGGTATGATGTTAACTGGGCTATTTGTATTGCTATAAATTTTTGTGTTGAGCTTCTAATTTCTAAATGCACCTATAATTTGATCACTTCAGCTGGCACCCAATTTTTTTTTTGTTTTTATTCAATTTGCTTGTATTCTTGGAGACTAAGTTGGAAATTTCTAAGGAGAAAATTCTTAATGTTGGGTGTACTAATCAAATTGTTGGGTACATTTGGATACTTCTATTTTTGTGTGTTCATAAGGTTAAGAGTGGGATGAAGGAATGAAAAATTATATTTATGTGTATAAGATACACAACATGACATATCTATGTAAATGAGAGTTAAGAATGCATGAATTTAGTTTGAAGGAAACTCTATTAATTCACGAAGGAAAATTCTAATTGCTCTAACACATTTCTAATTGTTGTTTTATAATTTATTTAACATCAATTCATTTGAGAAAATTTATAAATTTTGTTGAGGAAGATGATGGTGGGCTTGTAAGAGTGGAAATATGTGTCTAGAAAACACTTGTACCTAGAAAATGTAATTTCATAACCATTCCATGCCAAAAGTGTGAGCTACGAAATTACATTTTCTAGACACATATTTGAAGGTAATAAACAGAAAAGAAGAAGCCAAAGCATGCACTTCATCAACAAGCGCCCCTTCTGCAAAAAGCAAACAACCTTCCCGTTCAACAAGGTTGATGGCTTCAAGGGAATCTTGAAGATCATGAATAAACCAAATCTTGAAGATTGAATAAGATGATTATTTTTATAAAGAATAGATACATATAAAAGTGTACCTACATTTACTATAAATTAATACCAATTATTTTCCCCATATAATTTCCTAATTTGTCTTTACACTTGTTTTCTTCTCTTTTATACCAGTTAGCAAATTATCCCTTTTGGCTTGCCAATTTTCTGGCATGTACAAAATGTCACCCATTTTTGAGTGAATTTTTTGTTTCTTTTTTGGTGCTGTGGGCTGCAAATCCCAAATCCCAAAGAGGAAAGAATATGAGTGATTCTATTCTCACTTATCAGCTATCACAATAGTGTTCAATGTACTTGTTAAAACTTTCAAAATACTTATCATTCTNTATAGCAAACGATAATCCTTCCGTTACCTTCGCGCCATTTTCTTCCCGTTATGTTCTTTAATGCATTTGATCGTTGGCGCCTTTATTCGGGCTCGTGGGTCTTTAAGGGCGAGGTTTATATGGGTTATGTCTTTAAGATAAGAAATTTTACCGTTTCCGATTTTGGGTTTTGATTCACGTGGGCCCTTTGGGCCTCAGTACATGGTTCGGTTTTTCCTTTCTTGGACCTGGTTTACTTTGGGCTTAGGCCCAATCATTTTATCGCCCACAATGCCCCCTTTTTTCTCTCTACCCGCCACGTGTCATGCTATGGCTGGTAGAGGGAAAAAAATGATGGCGTAAGGCAAAAAGGCACTTTTTGTTTGCTTCGAGGCGCGTCTTTTCGACCTTTGCCCTCCTCGAACCCCTGAGCTTCCCCAGCTACTTATTTTTCGAAAAATCCCCTATTTAAATAAACTCTCTTCCTCTTTCTTCTTCAAGTTCTTCGATCTTCTCCACAGTGACTTTTAAGAGCAGAAAACAATTCTCGTGAGATTTTGCATCTTTCCGACACTCGCCCAAGGGTCTTCGGTGTTTCCTAGCTTGATTTTCTTCCTTTCTCCCGCGTAAGTCTTTCTTTCCTTTTTACTATGGGAAAACTCACCCAACTAGTTTATCATTGGGATCCTTCGGCTGAGCAACTTAAGAAAATAGTTAGGGATTACGAGATACATCCCACTGTCAAAGTTCAATCCCTTCCAGCAAATTGTAGTGTAACAACCGGGGAGGGTATTCCAGAGGGATCGCTAGTAATTTCTGCCGATTCCCTTCAGTATGTCAGATTTCCTCTTCATCCTCTTTTTCATGTTATTTTTAATAAAATGGGTGTTCACCCTCTTCAACTAAACCCCAGTTGCTTCCAACTGATTTCTGCTCTTCTGGGCTTTGGGCTTTCCGTGGGGGCGGCCTTCGGGTTCGTTGATTTCTTCTTCTGCTATAAGTGGAGTAAGGTCAACGAACTCGACGGGTCTTGTACTTTCTATTTCACTCCCAAACCCGACGCCCCTAAGCTTTTTCATGATCGTCCTACTTCCCATTGTGGTTGGAAAGGTAGACCGGTGATGTTGACCGGTGAATGGGCTGCCCCCGAGCTCAACAATGTGCCACTCCCCACTCGCTTTTCCCATTCTCCTGGTATTCCTCACTTCGATGAATATCGTCATCTTGATATTGATGTCGTCTGCCAACGTTTATCGATCACTAATATTCTTCGCTTTCTTTTTCCAGATAGATCTTGTTTCACAGAGGCCAAGCTAGTTCACGATAGATTGCTGGCCCTTAAGGCCCATTTCGAACTTGGGAATCCGAAGCATAGTATCGGCTGGTTCTCTACACCTCAAGTTCTTCATCGAATCAGCTCCCAACGCCAATCAATCATCTACGCGCCCTTTTCTGAGGAGAAACGCTCGGGCTTCGAAGGTTACTCTCCCAGAGATTTCGTGGGTGGCTTAATCTTGCGTTCGGAGGAGTTGGCCTTGACTAGCGACGGAAGGAAGAGGATCGAACAGTTGAGAGCAAGATTCAAGGCTCAAGTCGACGTTCTTTCGGTGGATTCTGAAGAAACCGCTTCTGACACTGAAGGATGGGAAAGCCCATCCTCGAGAGAAAGAGAAAAAGAAATGATGGGAAAGCCCCTCCGAAGGCAAAGACGACAAAGGTCACTCCAATGATCGGGGAGGGACCTGCTCCCGATGTTCGGGTGTCTTCGACAGCTGCTTCTATCGACCCCCCACCTTCGATAACCGCCACACAAAGTCCACCGCCTCCTCTTACTACCTCTTCTCCCCCTCGAATAGCGAGTTCGAATGCTCGTCCTACCGCTCCCCTTCCCCCGTTCATCCCGGACATGAAGAGGTCCAACGGAACCCGAGTTCTGCTGAATGACTCGGCTGTTCATGATGAAAGTACTGCGATCGCTATTACAAGGGGTTGCGTGCTTCCAAGAGACGCTGCTGGGGTTGCTCAGCTAAATGATGGGGCTCTCATCGCTGCTTCCCACGTGGTGAGTTATACGGTAATTAGTTCTTCGATATTTTAGTTTTCTTCGAATGCTTTTTTTTTTTTCGTATATTGACTGTCTGCCTTTCTTTTTGCAGATAAACATGCTAAACGTGGACTTGACTAGTCGTCTGCTGGCGATTAAGCATGAACTTCGTCAGGAGGCTGAGAAGGGGGAGGCTGCCAGAAAGAAGTTTGCCGATGCTGAGGCGTTACTCTCTCAAGTCAAGAAGGAGCTGGCAGAGGCAAATGCCGGTCGATGCAGAGCAGAAGAGGATAGGGATCTGCACGCGGAGAATTTTGAAGGTGCACAGAAAGAGCTCGAAGCTTCTAGGGCTCGAGTGGCTGAATTAGAGAAGGAGCTGGCGGTCGAGAGGGCTGAACGCCAAGCTGAGTTCGATGATTGCCAAACCTTGATTGGCATTGATCGAGCTCGGTTTTTCAGGCTTGGTTGGGTTCAGAGGGTCGAACCTGAAGATGGTCGCCTCTACGAGGGCCCTGATGCTGTGGATGCTATTCAAGGGGTCAAGGAGCCATATGACTTCCTTCTGGGGATGCGTCCAGGCGATCGGGCCCCTGCCTCGAGCCCTTCTTCTGATGAAGAGGTTGTTGAACTCCCAACTGAGAATCCTTCCTCTGCCTCCGTTGCTGATGCTTCTTATGTGCCCCCTTCGTCTTCGGAGATCGCTGTTTCCAATCCCCTGCCCGAGACATAGTCTTCTACTCTTTTTTATTTTTATTCTGTTTTTTGTACTGAATATTTTAGGACTTAATTCTCTAATTTTTGGTGATTAATTTAATTTCGATATTTCCTTCAAATTTTGTGTTTTATGCTTCAATTCTGTTGATTTCGAAATTTGAATTTCGATTACTGAAATTAAAACACAAATCGTAACGTAAAGCCCTTGAGATATTATCCATATTTAATGACAGCATAAAGTTCGCATTTCTAAGAAATTTTTCTAAGTATAAATACCTGCACTTTCTTACCTTTGATTTCACGAAAGTTGTGCTTACTGTGCATTACTTTGAGATATTCATGGCTAGAGGTCGTAAAATCAAACTTCATCTCGAGCTTCGGGCGAGCAAAAAGAGAAAAACAATTACTTCGCCTGAGCTTTCTGTTTCTTTGAGTTCTTCGGATTCAGTGAATTTGAAGGCTGCTAGCTATACCTCGAAGTCTCGTTCTTGCTCGAGGCCTGATGGAATGGAGCCCAGGAATGGCATCTCTAAGCCTTTGTCCTTGACACGCGAGTCTGAGGGTCCTCGTTCACCTCGATCGACTCGACCTCTTTTTCTGAATCGACCTCATTGCTTCGAGGCTGGGCCTTCGAGGAGAAGTGTTAATTCGATCCATTCTTCAAGAATTCTCCTCGAATGTCATCTTCGTGATGCACGTTTTGACTTGACTGTAGCTAGCCGCGAAGTGGATCGTCTGAAACACCTTCTTCATGAAGCGCGCTGTTTTACCAGTTCAGCGCATTCCACGGGTTTCCAGGATGGTTTCACCCAGGGGTGCGACTATTTCAAGTCAAAAGCTCGTGCACTCTTTCCCAATCTGGATTGGGAATGCCTGAGCGAAGAGGTGGTTATTCCATGAGGGGCTCCTTGAGTTTCGAGCCTTTGCCATTCGTGCATTTCTTTCTGTAACCCTTTTTTTTATTTTAATAAAAGATGAGCTTTTTTCTTTCCTTTGCATATATTTACTTCGAATGTGTTTCTTCGAACGCCTTCTTTCGAACGTTCTGTATTTTAATTGTGGCCGTACTATGCTCGTACTTCATGAACGTCTTCTTTCAATCATTCATTGCACCGACCGAAGACGTTCTTCGCATGCATGTCTGTCATTACTAGAGCATTCAGTGCTTCGTACGTGCTTCCATATTATCTTCGAACGCCTTCTATCGAGCATTCACTGCTTCGATCGAAATACGTTCGGAGCTACGTGTTTCCTTGTGCCTTATTCTTTCGAGCATTCAGTGCTTCGATCTTGTCGTACGTGACTTCTTTGAACGCCTTCTTTCGAGCATTCACTGCCTCGATCGAAAACGTTCGAAGCGCACGTGTTTCCTTTTGCGTCATTATTTCGAACATTCACAGCTTTCGATCGAAGGCGTTCGAAGCGCACGTGTTTCCTTGTGCGTCATTCTTTCGAACATTCACAGCTTTCGATCGAAGGCGTTCGAAGCGCACGTGTTTCCTTGTGCGTCATTCTTTCGAACATTCACAGCTTTCGATCGAAGGCGTTCGAAGCGCACGTGTTTCCTTGTGCGTCATTCTTTCGAACATTCACAGCTTTCGATCGAAGGCGTTCGAAGCGCACGTGTTTCCTTGTGCGTCATTCTTTCGAACATTCACAGCTTTCGATCGAAGGCGTTCGAAGCGCACGTGTTTCCTTGTGCGTCATTCTTTCGAACATTCACAGCTTTCGATCGAAGGCGTTCGAAGCGCACGTGTTTCCTTGTGCGTCATTCTTTCGAACATTCACAGCTTTCGATCGAAGGCGTTCGAAGCGCACGTGTTTCCTTGTGCGTCATTCTTTCGAACATTCACAGCTTTCGATCGAAGGCGTTCGAAGCGCACGTGTTTCCTTGTGCGTCATTCTTTCGAACATTCACAGCTTCGATCGAAGCGCTCGGAGCGTACGAAGACGTATGCTTTAACGTTTTCTAAGTCACTTATCACATATTTAATTTTTACTGGAATTCATCAATTGCTATTAATATCAATATACTGTTACATAAGTAAGGAAGATTTCAAACATAATATTTTTTCAAATGAATTGCATTCCAAGGTCTCGGCAGTTCCTTCCCAGTCCGGAGTTCTCGAAGTTTGTAGACCCCCTTTCCGAAGACTGCCATGACTTCGTAAGGGCCTTCCCATACTTTTTTGAACTTTCCAGATTCCGGTAGTTCCCCCGACTTGGGTCCTTGGTCCATAATTTTTGTAGGCCCCCTTCCCGAAGACTGCCATGACTTTGTAAGGGCCTTCCCATACTTTTTTGAACTTTCCAGATTCTGGTAGTTCCCCCGACTTGGGTCCTTGGTCCATAATTCGTTTCAAGACCCAATCTCCAATTCTAAAGGTTTTATGGCGTACCTTCTGGTTGAAATGTCGGGCTGCCACGCTGTGATAGTTTGCCAACCGAATTGATGCTGCCATCCTCTTTTCTTCTGCAAGGTCCAGAGTGTGTCGAAGTTGAATGGCGTTCGATTCCTCATTTTCGGCTGATAACGTTCTAGTGGTTGGCAATCCTATCTCCGTGGGGATTACTGCTTCTACTCCGAAGGTTAGGGAAAACGGTGATTCTCCAGTTGGCCTTCGTTTAGTAGTCCGATATGCCCACAGAACGTGATGGAGTTCGTCATGCCACTTTCCCCTGGCGCCTTCGAGTCGTCTTTTGATATTGTCGAAGATTGTCTTGTTCGTCTTCTCTGCCTGTCCATTTGCTTGGGGG
>QANT01003292.1:0-87302 GCA_003254885.1 Purshia tridentata | reverse complement strand
ATTATAACTGTTGATTTTTTAAATTATTCTTTAAAAATAATTTCTATTAAAAGTTAACTACATGTCTATTTTATTGTAGTTATTTTATTTTTAAAATATAATATAAAAAATGAATAATTCAAATCATAAAACTACATTGTCAAAATGAAAATAAAATTAGAGGAGAAGATGAAAAAATAAGATAGATATCATTCATCTGTATTATATTGAGTGCTTTTCGGTGCGGAAGACCAGCTGCGGAGTAGGTGCCGAAGAGAGAAAGAATCACTGTGCATTGTGCAGTGGGGTCCACCTCCTAGTGTGTGTTGTGTTGTTTGCTTTTTCTCTCCGCAGCAGAGAAAAATTCATATTATATATATAAAACACTGTTTTGAACTTATGTCCAACTCATCCTTTCATCGACCTTTCTAGTAAGAATTGTCTGCTGAGTGGGTTAGTTAATATAATTAGTCATCATAAAAAATTAGCAACTAAGGCAACGAAAATAATACTTAATTATTTATTTGGAGAAATACCCAAAAACCCGACGGAATGGCGGCCCAAAAGAGGTAAGAAAGGAAGAGCAAAGGTCCTTAATTGACATTCAGTGACTAGCAATTTAGCAAACAAAGGGGAAATCATAAATAGAAAAAGGACAAAAAATCTTCTTCCCAAAATAAAATTACAAAAACCCTAGACTTGAAAGTGAAGACCGAATCCGAAAGTGATATTAGGGATTGTGGCCCGGCATTGTATTTGTACCACTCTGTCTATTTATATATCCTCTCATATTATTATCATATATTATGTTTCAAGCCAAAAGCCACCTTCACAGTGCTCAGAGAATCTGAGGACCACCACCATTCCATTAGCTCCAATTATATCTTATATACCCAAAGATCCCTACATCTGCTTCACATTCCCCTCCTCAACAATACAGCACTCTGAGGTATATCTCTCTCTTTCTGTATCTCTCTGTGGGTTCTTATACAATTGTTTCTTTTTTATTTTGTGTGGTGGAATCCATTAATCCAATGCCTTTTGAATAACCCAGATCCTGAGAGAGAGGAAAAGTAAGTTTATCCATTTGGGTGTCGTTGATTAGCTCTCTTTTTTGGGTGCCCTGTTTTGTTTGCTTTTGACGTCATATTGCTTGATGGGTCTCGTGATTTTTGTTTCGTTATATGTATCCATACGGAACCTTTGAGTACATAAGCTTGTTGCTCTTTTGGTTTCATGGATAGGCTTTCTTGGGTGGTGTCTTTGATAATGCGTTTGGTGTTATCCTTGTTTCTATAATTTATGAATACATGTTTTTTGTTCTCTGATTAAGGTATGCATTCTAATTATTTGCTTTAATTTGTTTTCTGGGATTGGTTTGGTTAATTTAGTCCCTCCTTTGTCTCTCAATAAATTAAGGACCTTGGTTTTGGTTTATACTGCCTTTTTATTCAGCCAATTAGATATTAATTATGGTATAAGAATAAATTATGTGGTGTTAGATATTGTTTCTGCTTTCACACCATATATCTGTCATCAAAAGGGTCATGCTGATTAATTTGATGGATACTAACTCAACTTGCTTCTAAAGAATACAAATTTCCTGTGCTTTTTCCCTTTGATTGTGTGTGTTCGCTTTGGGTTACATATTTTGATGCATGATCCTTGAATTTTTGTGTCAAAAACAAATTTTAGGATTGAAGTTCTCTACTTCTAGGAGCTGTTCATATTCTTATCTAACCTGTGATTATGATTGTTGAAAAGATGCACGTGAACAATAAATAGACTGGAATTGGTTAGTATTGGATTGGGCAGAAGTACACCACAACCTCTTACGAGGGTTGGGATACTGTGTTGGGCTGTTTTACAAATAACCTAGTTATGATGGTGGCATAAGAAATTCACATTTTAGTATTTGCTTGTATTGATTTGCATGATAGCCAATCTTATGTTAACACATGTGCTTGCTATCTTTCTATCTTTGTTGTTTTTCATTTTGTATTTGCTGAGTTGGTTGTATGTTGTCCTTCTCGACTTTTTTTGTTCTCAAGTTTGTTTTTCTAATTGGTATGTGATTCTTACGGTTGTATCTCACAGAAGGATTTGCCAGCTAACTAAGTTGATTAAGGCTTAATCCTTATTGTTTCTTGTTGCTTTTCAGATGGAAGTGCAACATTCTGAAAATGGGCATATAATTGAAGTACGTGGAGATGTGCCAGCTGCAGAGACAAGCTTGGTTGGGAGCAAGATTTGTGGGGAAGGACCCTGTGGATTTTCAGATGCTAAAACCAGTTCCAAAGAAGCACAGGAACGGTCAGCCTCCATGCGGAAGCTTTTGACAGCGGTTGTACTCTGTGTCATTTTCATGAGTGTGGAAGTTGTTGGGGGTATCAAAGCAAACAGTCTTGCAATTTTGACTGATGCAGCTCATCTATTGTCAGATGTTGCAGCATTTGCAATTTCTCTGTTCTCGCTTTGGGCATCAGGGTGGGAGGCAACTCCTCGTCAGTCTTATGGCTTCTTCAGGATTGAAATACTAGGTGCTCTTGTTTCCATTCAGATGATATGGCTTCTTGCTGGGATCCTTGTTTATGAAGCCATTGCTAGACTTATCAGTGATACTGGTGAAGTTCAGGGCTTTCTCATGTTTCTTGTTTCTGCATTCGGTTTAGTGGTTAACATTGCCATGGCGCTCTTGTTGGGTCATGATCATGGACATGGACATGGACATGGGCACGATCATGGACATGGACACGATCATGGACATGGTCATGGGCACAGACATGGACATGGTGGGCATGATCATGATCATGGTGATCATCATCATAGCAATGAGGATCAGGATGATACACATAACCATGGGATTACTGTGACGACACATCACCATCACCATCATCATGGGGTACATGCCATTCATGATCACGAGCACCATCATTCTGAGGGAGCAGATCACACTGAACCTCTGCTCAAGCCTTTCTGTGAAGGTGAAAAGAAATCAGACGGTGGAGTTAAAAAGAAGCAACGAAATATCAATGTGCAGGGGGCTTATCTTCATGTACTTGGGGATTCCATTCAGAGTGTTGGAGTAATGATTGGTGGAGCACTTATATGGTATAAGCCTGAGTGGAAGATTATTGATCTGATATGCACCCTTGTATTTTCATTAATTGTGTTGGGGACAACAATCAGGATGTTGCGGAGCATTCTGGAGGTTCTGATGGAGAGCACTCCTAGAGAGATTGATGCCACAAAGCTTGAGAAAGGTCTCTGTGAGATGGATGAGGTAGTTGCCATTCACGAACTGCACATATGGGCCATAACTGTTGGGAAGGTGTTACTGGCTTGCCATGTTATTGTTAAGCCGGATGCTGACACTGACATGGTACTGGAAAAGGTTGTAGACTATATCAGGAGAGAATATAATATCAGTCATGTAACAATTCAGATAGAGCGTCAGTAGATTTGGAGAGAGGGAGAAATGATCTGTCATAGCTGGAGTGTTGTACCTAGGTTGGTTGGGTGTTTTCTGAACTTCAATTCTTTTCCACAGTTGAGGATCGTATATTTATATATACCATCTCTTTGGCTTGCTCTTCCATGTGGAATTCCTTTCTTATCAAGCATACATAATATTTTCAAGGAAAAATTTGTTCAGTATATCTCTCTTTGCATTAACTCCTATGAGCTCACACTGTATGCTATTTGTGTCTGCAATTGCATCTGCTACAATTATCTTTCTTTCTCTAATGACATTATTAAACAGCTAGTTGAATTGGTTATACCTTAGGAATGATGATGCTCTAGCTTGCATAATCTAGAAGTGGTTGGAGTTTTCAGTACAGCTTGAGAACTTGTTGCATGTCTAAAATGAACTTGGAAGTTGGTTGTTCAGATGAAAAAATATGAAAGGAATTAAAATAGACAGAAGGGTAGCTACAGAAAAACAAAACAAATCCATATAGATTCTAATTTTTTAACAGCTCCACGACTGAAAAATTAAAAGCAGAATATGCCACTCGAATACTTGAAAACCCTGCTTCTTTTGCCAGACTTTGAAATTCTCTCTCTGTCCTCTCCTTTCCCGTCGGATTGGTGTTCATCATGTACATATCAAACTGATACAAGTTTTTAGCAGAAAGACTGGTTTCAGGGGCTTCTAATATCACCATGTCCACCAGTATCACTTTCCCATGGTCTGACAAGGCCTCGTAGCAATTCTTTAGTATCATCAAGCAATGTTTGTCATCCCAAGCGTGCAGAATCCACTGTTTATAAAAGCCATTGCATCAGTTAAATCAGTGTCTTCAGCAAAATAGGCATTTGTTTTGGAACATGTTCTTTAAAAAAATGTTTGATTAGTTCAAACAAATCTAACCTTCATGAAAATGGCATCTCCTTTTGGAATCCTTACAAACATATCTCCTGCAATGTGCTCTATACCTGAACCAAAAATCTTCCAGAAGTTAACAACGCACAGTGAATTAAATGGAGCTATACAAAATTGCCTGATGGAGGAGGGTGGGGAAAAGCAAAGGTTTGATACCATACCAGGATAGGAGGGAGACTTTTCTATCACAGAAGCCAAATCATAGTTGATACCCTTGATAGCAGGGTACTTGGAGACAATCATGTTAAGGATGGTACCATCACCACCACCTACATCCACCAGTGTATTTAGCCCTTCAAAACCCTTATAAGTGTCCAGGACCTTCTTCATAAAAATAGGGTTAAACTCTTTCATTGAGTCCTTGAATATTCCACCAATTCTAGCATCCTTCCCAATGAAATCCACCAGATTCATTCCATAGGCCTGGCTAAATGGAAGTCCTCCTTCCAAAACTGCTTCTTTTAAATGATACCTGCCATGACATAATTTCCTAAAGAAGTTACAAAATGGTGATGTATGGACAAGACCAAATTAACAGGTTTTGTATATATTGCAATATATACCAGCTATCTATGATGACCTTGTCATGGTATAGACTTAGTAAAGGGGCAAGTGATGCTCCATCCTGGTTCCGAATGAAGTATTTAGAGATTGGTGACAACCCATAAAGCCTGAGAACCTCCCCATCTGTTTGGTGGGTGGTAACAGAGCAAGTGAGGACAGAATAGGCCGAGAGCAGGCGAAGCATACGATCAAGAACCAAAGGGGAATCTGGGTTGTTGTGAGGGGGGAGCTGGGATGCTATTTGGGAAGGTGAAAGCCGGCCTTCAGGGCCAGCTCTGTGTATTATGTCAAGCACACCAAGCTCTATGGCTGTTTTAAGCACCATAGGCAGCACTGCTGCGCTTGCGAGTTGCATAGCATATTGGGAGTGAGTGTCCTCTTCATTGGTGGACATTCTCAGCTGGTTTTGCTCCAAGTTCATGTGGAATTTGGTCTTCCCAAGAAGAGAATATTTGGAATGTTGGTTACAGGTTGCCTTGGAATTGGGAGTGAGTCTATATTAGCTATGGATTTATTGCTTTTGTAAATATTTAAATAGTCATGAGAGAAAAAAATGGTTTTTAACACCATCAAGAATCTGAACTTTTTTAATTCAATTAAGTGAAGAAGAAATTGCGCAAGTGAAGATTATAACTTCCATTTTGGTGGCTTGACTGGGCCAGTGTATATAGAAAGTCATAGGTTTCCAGAATTGAGAAATTGATGTAGCACGTAACCCTTTTCCATTGGTTGTTCTTCAATGGCCAAAATTAACTTTAAGAAAATAATACTAAACTGGTCCTAACTCTCTCTAGGAGAACTCATCCGACTGTTTTATTGGGGACATTTTGGTAAATAGCAAAGCTAATAAGAGAACATTGCAGCTTTGCATACTCGCCGTATGTGCATGGGTAGAAGGAGGTTGAAATCGATATTCTCTCTCTGTTGCAGTTCACATCCACAACAGCTCTGTGAACTGCAGTGGCTTTGTTGTGGCCATATTGCTAAGAGTACGTACTGAAGACGAGAGAACCTGAACAAGTAAATTGGTTTGCTGGCAAATGGGGTTCGGTCCTCTTATTTATAGTACAGTACCCAAGTTTTTCACTTCATTTTTTTACCTTTGTATGAACTCACCTAATTTTTTCACCTGAAGTCACAAATTATTCTTTTTCATCACAACTATCACATGTTAATAAAATTAAGAGTAATGCTAGAGTGTTTCAAAATTTGTCTTAATTATGCATTTATGCCTCAAAGCCATGTCATTTAAAATAAATTATTTTCAAGTAAAATTTTTCACATGACAATGAATGAAATACCCAATTTATCCATCTTTGCTGTTTTACCATGTGTGTCACAATCTTCTGTATTCATTCCACTCACACGTACCCACCTCAACCCTCACAACCTCCTTCCCTCTCTTTCTCCACTCTCACACCTAAACCAGAATCTGTGAGGCTATTGCATTGCAGCTGTGGGGTTCGCTGTACCCTTTTCTTCAAGTTACTTTCTTAAAGCTTTCCAAAGCTTTTAACACTCAAAACTACTTTTTAAAATATAATTTACGTAACACTTAACTGGTTTACTTCACATATAATTATTTTTAAAACAATACCAGACTGGTCTTGATGTGGTAAACAAAGGTGGTCTCTGGCTCTCGATCTCTAGCAGTACTCATCTGACCATTTTATTGAGGACATTTTGGTACTTAGCAAAGCTAATAAAATAACATTGCAGCATTGCATATTTTCACACATGCTGCAGTGGGTCATTTGACTTTGAACAAGTCTATGCAACGCTCCTTTGCAACTTGTCTATTCCAGAATTTTTCGTAGTATCCATCATATGTAAACTCTTTGTAGAGCGGTGGGTGGTCATGGCTGATCAGCTCCTTGGCAGGCCCAATCACTGCATCAGGTGATGGGGTGTAGAAGGTTGGAATCGATATTCTCTCTGTGTTGCAGTTCACAATAGCTCTGTGGAGCACACTCTTGTACCGATCGTTGCTAATTACCTGATTGATGCAAGAAAAAATAGAGAAAAGAAAATTAGAATTGTGTGTTTTTTTTCCAACAAGGTGACATGGATTAGAGTGGTTCCAATAATAAGGGTCTAGACATATTCTTCATCGATCAGCGACTTAATAAACTCAGACTCATGATAATTAATGGATCCACTCGTTGGCTAATAAACTCAGACTTAGTAGACACACACATATCAAAGAAACAACGATCACAATGTTTGTATAAATCCAAATTAAATAGGAGGGGGCCGACGTTTAGTAGACACACACATATCAAAGAAACAACGATCATAATGTTTGTATAAATCCAAATTAAAGAAAAATAAAGAGAAAATCCGTGCAGAGAAATCCAAATTAAATAGGAGGGGGCCGACGTCCGAGGAGGTTGCCGGAAAGGATGGAAGGGCTGGGGTGCTGTAACGGGTGATGATGCGGGTCGGGTTTTCTTTATTTTTTAATTTTATTAAAAGAGAGGTGTTGTGGCATATCTTAGACCATTGAATTGTTTGTTGAAAAGTATTATTCACTTTTCTAAATTTATTTTCTCCACACACCTCCTCCACCTACCTTCTCATATTATTTCATATAAAAAGCATGCAACAACGCATCATCTAAAATCAACACCCATATGATTGCATTGGGTTAGCATGGGTTCAGTGTGGGTCCCGGGTTTTTGGACATTGTGTCGGCAATGCAATATAAAAATCAAAGGAATTTATATTGATTTCTCTATTGCCTTATCAATTATTTGTATTGTAAACCCAGTTTTGGGACCCGTTTTGGCACAATAAGTCTTCAATTATTGTAACCTCAAAAAAATAATTGAGGAGAGATCGATATGGTATTACCTGCATCAGATCACCGATATTGATGATGAAAGTGTTGGGAATGGGGTTGACAGCTACCCACTTGCCATTTTTAAGGACCTGCAGTCCGGGCACATCATCTTGGAGAAGGACGGTAATTAGACTACGGTCAGTATGTCCTGGCAATCCATAAATAAGCTCTGGCTCTGGACATGGTGGATAGTAATTGAAAGACATATGCTGGCCTTCTTTCCCTAAACTCTTAACAATGCACTTCTTTTCCAGGCCTAGGCTCTCTGATATGGCCTCAAGCAGTGTCATCACCAGTCCTCTCACACTGGTGCAATACTCACCCACTTGCTTCCTATAAACAAAGAAAGTGCTCCTTCTTTTTAAATTGAATATTATGTTATCATACTCTGAATTCGATCTGTGATTGAATTGAATTTGGTAGAGGGGTATCCCATTTACCTCAAGGTTGGGGGATTGTTAGGCCATTCATGCACATGGTCTTCAAGAGGGTAGCAATGGAATCTAAGGACGTCCCTCCAGCTGGAGTGTTTTTCAGTCTTGACATTGAAATTGGTGGAAAGCCCGGTGGTCTTTAAAGGGTCATCTGTGTACATCTTCAACCTCTCACTCTCAGGTAATCTGAAAAATTCTCTTGCTATACTCAGCATGTCATTGATAGTTGTCTCTGGCACTCCATGGTTTTTAACCTGACCATAATAAATGCATGGGATGGTCTTTAGAGGAGGAAGAATTACATGCAAATTGAAAAAGGGGATTATATGTATACCTGAAAGAAACCATCACTTTCGCAAGCTTGGCCAATCTGTTTGATAATATCAGAGTGGTTGGGGCCGTGGAGGCCTTGGAGATCAATAAGGGGAATATTTGAGCCGTCTATTGTCTTAACATCAGTGAGATTTGGACGGTCGGAGACGGGCTGAATGAAGTTTGAGGGTACATGGTTCACACCAGATATGAGGTCTGTTAGCAGTAGCTTTGTTGTGGCCATTTTCTATGAGATAAACAAGAAGAGAAACTAAGAAATAAATTGGTATGCTGGAAAATGGGTTTCAGTCCTAATTTATAATTTTGTTTGTAACCTAGCTATTTATGAACTCACCTAATTTTTCGACCTCTTTTTGTACTCATCTACTTTTGTTTTCATCACAACTATCACATTTTAATCAAATTAAATTTTTCGTTCAAATCTACTTAATTTTAGAAGTTTTAGATAGAGACACACGTCGAAAGTATTAATTATGTCTCTGTCTAAGCATTAATACTTTCGACATATACCTTTATATAAAAATTTTAAAATTAAGTAGATTTGAACAAGAAATTTTTTTTTTTTGGCCAGGGATTTGAACAAGAAATTTAATTTGATTAAAATATAGTAGTTGTGATGAAAACAAAAATAGACAAGTACAAAAAGAGGTCGAAAGTATTAATTGTTAGGACCACTATGGAGCAATGTGGAAGCTAATCATCACATACGTTTACCAACATATCATTATTGAAGTCTACAAGTTTTGAATATGAGCATGCTGTCTTTCGCAAAACGTTATGGGTACTCGTTGGACTCGGCAAATATTGTAATCCATTGTTATGTATTAATTTCATAGGCCTGGCTAAATGGAAGCCGTCCTTCCAGAGATGCATCCTTTATTGACATTGCTTAAGGAATTTACAACATGGTGATATATGGAGATGACCAAATTAACAAGTTTTGACAAAGTTGAACTATATATATACCAGCTATCTATGATGACCTTGTGATGGCATAAATTGAGTAAAGGTGCAAGTGATTTTGCATCCTGGTTCCAAATGAAGATTTAACTTGGAGATATGGGTGACAGCCCATAGAGCCTGAGAAGCTCTCCATTGGTTTGATGGGTGGTAAAAGAGCAAGTGAGGAGAGAAAAGGCAGAGAGAAGGCGAAGCATACGATCAAGGACCAAAGGGTCATTTGGGCTTTTGTGAAAGGGGAGCTGGGATACTAATTGGGAAGGTGAAAGCAGGGCTTCGGAGCCAGCTCTGTAAATTATGTCATGAACACCGAGCTCTGTGGCTGCTTTAAGCACCATATATAGCATTTTGGGAGTGAGTGTCCTCTTCCTTGGTGAACATTCTCAGATGTTTTTATCCAAGTTCATGTGGAATTTGGTCTTCCAAAGTCATAGGTAGTTTCAGAATTGACCTTTTCCATTGCTTGTTCTTCAATGGCCAAAATTAACATTTCAGAAAGTAAAAAACAGAATCTGTGAGGCTCTTGCATTGAAGCTGTGGGAATAGTCCTCACGTATTGTGTCCGTCTTACAAAGCTAGATGGACCCAATAATCGCAGCATTGCATAAAATTTTAAAGGGCATTCCACGAGATGATGATAAAGCAAAATTTTCATTTAATGATGAGAGAAAAAGATACAAACAATTAATGTCTACAACACCACTTGTGATAATGATAATTCAATCATGCTCCACCACACATCCCACCATTTGTAAGAAAATAATAAAATAAATTATAGGCATATTTGTTTTATGGTTTTGTTTTTAGAAAAATGAAGGTTAAATTAAGTTTAAATTTAAAAGCAAGTGGAAATACTTTAGTTATTACTCAAAACCATAGCACTTTTGTATTAAAATTTACTAAAAAATCTTTTACACTCAAAACACTTTTCAAAACATAATGTACAAAACAATGATTTACTTCGTAGTTGATTATATTTCTCAACTTATTATTCTCATAGCAATACACCAGACAATCTATGATCCACAAAAACAGAAAGAAACTGTTTAATTTATTAAGGCCATTTTAGAATTTGGCAAAGCTAATAAGATAAAATTGCAGAATTGCATATTTGCACATGCACATGCTCAAGTGGGTCATTCGACTTTGAACAAGTCTACGCAACGATGCTTTGCAACTAGTCTGTTCCACAATTTTTCGTAGTATCCATCATATGTAAAATTCTTGTACACCGCTGGGTGGTCATGGCTGATCAGCTCCTTGGCAGGCCCCCACTCTGCATCAGGTGATGGGGTGTAGAAGGTTGCAATCGATAATCTCTCTTTATTGCAATTCACAACAACTCTGTGGGACACACTCTTGTACCGATCATTGCTCATTACCTGATTGATACCAAGAAAAATGAGAAAAAAACTAAAAAAAATTAGAATTGTAAGTTTTTTCAACTCAATCTTTGTACATGCACACGTGATCTTTCTTCATTATAATATGAGAAATGCTATCCATTTTTTCCATCCACCTTTTTCACCGATTTTCTTCTTAATTATTCACATTCCAAAATATATTTTCATGATCTACACCGCTCCTAATTTCAAAACATAACTGAAGGAAAGGTACCTAGCTTTACTCTTGAGGTGAAATATGGTCTTACCTGCATTAGATCACCAAGATTGACAATGAAGGTGTTAGGAATAGGGTCGACAGCAATCCACTTGCCATTTTTAAGGACCTGCAGTCCGGGCACATCATCTGGGAGAAGGACGGTGATTAGACTACGGTCAGTATGGGCTGGCGCTCCAAAAATAAGCTCTGGCTGTGGACAGGGTGGATAGTAATTAAAAGACAAATGCTGGCCTTCTTTCCCTAAAGCCTTAAGAATGTACTTCTTTTCCAGGCCTAGGCTCTCTGATATGGCCTCAAGCAGTGTCATAATCAGTCCTCTCACACTGGTGCAATACTCCCCCACTTGCTTCCTGTAACAATGAAAGTGCTAGTTCTTGCAGTCATTTTGACAACACTCAATGTTATGTTATTAGACTGTGAATGTGATCATTAATTAGATTGAATTGAATTTAACATTATGTTGTTGCCAACTGTTTGACAAAGAACATTATTAGAGGGGTATCCCATTAACCTGAAGGTTGGGGGATTGGTAGGCCATTCATGCACATTGTCTTCAAGAGGGTAGCAATGGAGTCTGAGAAAGTCCCTCCAGACGCAGAGAAATCCATTTTTGTCATCAAAATTGGTGGAAAGCCCGGTGGTCTTTGAAGGGTCATCTGAGTACAGCTTCAACCTCTCACTCTCTGGCAATTTGAAGAACTCTCTTGATACACTCAACATGTCATTGATCATTGTCTCTGGCACTCCATGATTCTTAACCTGATCGTAATAAATGGGGTGGTCAGTGACTCACTCTCTCTATGGTGCATACTTTAGAGGAAGAAGAGATATTATACGTATACCTGAAAGAAACCATAATCTTGGGAAGCTTGGGCTATCTGTTTGATAATATCAGAGTGGTTGGGGCCGTGGAGGCCCTGGAGATCAATGAGGGGAATATTGGAGCCGTCTGATGTCTCAACATCAGTGAGGTTTGGACGGTCGGAGATGGGCCGAATGTAGTTTGGGGGGACGTGGTTCATCCCATTCCCAGATATGAGGTCTGTTAGCAGTAGCTTCGTTGTGGCCATATTGCTAAGACTAGGAGTCCTCAAAGACAATGAAAAAGTAAATTGGTATGTGGGCAAATCGGGTTCGGTACTAATTTTATAGTACCTAATTTTTTCACTTTCATTTTTTTAACCTTTGTATATCAACTAACCTAACTTTTTTTAGCTCGTTATGAATTCACCAACTTTTCTTTATCATCACACCTATCAGATTTTAACAAAATTAAATTTCTGGCTAAAATCTGCTCAGCTTTAGATGGCCTAGACAGGGACACACTGAAAGTGGTAGGAAAATATTAATTAGAGGAAGATCCACTTGCTGAGTACAAAATATCTACAAAGTAGACTATGGTGTGAAATATATATAGAAAATTATATAGATGAGGACAGTCTTTTTTAATCTTAGATTCTTAATTATGTCGGCACATTTAAGCTAAGCTACGATGAGGAACTAGATGTTTCAGGTAGTTTTGGTTTCATTATTAAAGTTGGAAAACCTTATTATGGAAGACTAGGAAGAAATAGCCAAATCAAATCTTTTGGAAGTTTCATTATTAATAAAACATTGACTAATTGGATTAGATTCAACAATTAAGTAAAATAGGTGTTTTCTGGTGCTCAAAATTTGTCCTTTAAAATAAATGGAACTGTGCCAGCTATATATTGGTTGCCAGTGCCACCCATTATACTTTGGAAAGTAGTCAAATTCAATTTGAGAAGCATGATGAAATTTGGGCTAACGACTCTAAAAAAGCACAACTAAATAGGGAGGCCCAAACCAATAGTCCAAGGTAGTCCAGCAAATCTAGCATCACCACATTCATTCCATAGGCCGGGCTAAATGGAAGTCCTCTTCAAGAACTGCCCATAGCAGAAGGGCTTACTTACAAATGGTATCTGTCAGGACAGGGCTTAAGGAATTTACAAAATGATTATATATGGAGACGACCAAATTAACAAGGACTGTAAATATTTGTACAATGATGACCTTGTCATGCCATAAATTTAGTAATGGTGCAAGTGATGTTCCATCCTGTTTCCGAATGAAGTATTTGGAGATGGGTGAAAACCCATATAGCCTGAGAAGCTCTCCATCTGTTTGATAATGGTAATAAAGCAAGTGAGGACCAGAATAGGCCAAGAGAAGGTGAAGCATACGATCAAGAACCAAAGGGGCATCTGGGTTGTTGTGAGAGGGGAGCTGGCCAGGATGCTATTTGGGAAAATTATCACCGACGCTTTTCCATTTCTGCTTCTTCAATGGCCAAAATGAAATTTAAGAAGATAAAAAAACAAAAACAACAGAATCTGTGAGGCACATAATTGGTCGTACGAGAATTGGTCGTACTAAGCTGGATGGACCACATAATTTTTGGAAGAGAAAGGTCAATTTGATGTGGTAAAGATATAGCATAAGAAACTTTTAAAAGGCATTAATTCCATGATAACCCAAACCATGCTTCAGAACAAGTTCCACTGTTGGTTCATATATATTGTTGAAGTTATATCACACCTTCAGCTATTTCATTAGCATTTTTTTTTCCATTATGTATAGCAGCACATCAGTATTTCAGCATGGTTTAATGATTATGCATGGAAGAAGCATTGCCCAACTGAAAGCGTAGTATATCTATAATAACCAGAGAAAGAGAGAGACCATTTTATTTGGGGGATCCTTGTAATTGTACAAAGCTAATAAGATAGCATTGCAGCATTGCACACATGCTCTGATGCTCAGGTGGGTCGTTTAAACAAGTCTAAGCTACATTCTTTTGCAAGTCCTCTGTCCCAGAATTTTTCAAAGTATTCAGCATATGTAAAATTTCTGTACACCGCTGGATGGTCATGGCTGATCAGCTCCTTGGCAGGCCCAATCACTGCATCAGGTGATGGACAGTAGAAGGTTGGAACCGATATTCTGTCTCTGTTGCAGTTAACAACAGCTCTATGGAGCACACTCTTGTACCGATCGTTGCTCATTACCTGATTAATACCAAGAAAAATGAGAAAAATAGAATTATAACAAATTATAATTGCTTTTTCTTTTTGTTACATTATAGTATAAGGTCTGAAGCGAACTCTAAAATTTAGAGTCTTAAATATTTGGAATAATTAGAAATAGGTCCAATTTTGAAGGATCATTCAGAATAAAACCATATAGAAATTTAAATTAATATTTAAATCTAATTTTTTAGATTGAGGTCCAAAAAATAGACTTTTCAAAATTTTGACTTAAATTATCTCTTAAAATTAAGATAATCAATATTAATTAATTAAAAAAATGAAAGATAATATCTGTTTAGACAAATTTAATTAAAAGATTCAAGATTATGTAATTTTATATTTTTAGACTTTAGTCAAAAATAAAAAAGTATTAAAGTATTAGTCTAAGAGAGGAGAAAAAATTGAACCGGCCTATAAATCACTCTAAATATTTAGGAGTTTGAAGCGGTTGCCTCTCTAGACTTTCCCAAGACTAGCCTAAGCCCAATACGAGCCAAAAACTAGTATGGGCCAAGAGATTTAGTGTGAGATTTTAATATCTCAACATGTTCTTTCACGAGTAATCAAACTAAGTTAATTACATGAATCGATCACTTATATTAGATGACGAGAGTATTTAGTTGTTCTAATAATAGCATGTTAATGTTAGATATATATCTAATTTAAAATTAATTGACAATAATACCCAAAAATATTATATTTGTGTTAGTATGACTTGAAATATTAGGTGGGATTTTGTAATCGCAACAAACAGTTTGGAGAATATAATCTTTACCTGCATTTGATCTCCGATATTGACAATGAAAGTGTTTGGAATGGGGTTGACAGCAACCCACTTGCCATTTTTAAGGACCTGCAATCCGGGCACATCATCTTGGAGAAGGATGGTGATTAGATTACAGTCAGTATGTCCTGGCAATCCATAAGTAAGCTCTGGCTCTGGACATGGTGGGTAGTAATTCAAAGCCATATGCTGGCCTTGCTTCCCTAAAGCCTTAACAATGCTCCTCTTTTCCAGGCCTAGGCTCTCTGATATTGCCTCAAGCAGTGTCATAACCAGTCCTCTCACGCTGGTACAATACTCACCCACTTGCTCCCTGTAACAAAGAAAGTGATTGTTATGTTGTCAGATTGTGAATTTAATATTTAATATGATTGAATCTTGACTGAATGCGTGGTTCGGATTATTATGTTGTCAAACTGTCTGACAAAAAAACATTATTACAGAGGAATCCCATTTACCTGAAGGTCGGGGGATTGGTAGGCCATTCATGAACATAGTCTTCAAGAGGGTAGCAATGGAGTCTGAGAAAGTCCCTCCAGTTGGAGAGTTTTTCGGTCTTGACATTGAAACTGGTGGAAAGCCTGGTGGTCTTTGAAGGGTCATCTGAGTACATCTTCAACCTCTCACTCTCTGGCAATCTGAAAAACTCTCTCGCTATTCTCAACATGTCATTGATCTTTGTCTCTGGCACTCCATGGTTCTTAACCTGGTCATAATAAATGTGGTGGTTATTGACAGTGATTCATAGGTGTATGCTTTAGAGGAAGAAGAATTACATGCAAAATGAATAATAAGATTATATGTATACCTGAAAGAAACCATCATTTTGGCAAGCTTGGGCTATCTGTTTGATAATATCAGAGTGGTTGGGGCCATGGAGACCTTGTAGATCAATGAGGGGAATATTTCGGCCGTCAGATGTCTGAACATCAGTGAGATTTGGACGGTCGGAGATGGGTCGAATGTAGTTTGAGGGGACATGGTTCACACCAGATATGAGGTCTGTTAGCAGTAGCTTTGTTGTGGCCATTTTGCTTAATTAGAATTCTGAAGAGAAGACAATCTGAAGAAGTAAATTGGTAGATTGGCAAATGGGGTTGGGTCCTTATTTATCGTGATTTAGGAGGCAAAGGGATATTCTTCAAATTCGTAGAATTAAAAATAAAATAATTACATACATAGAAACTTCTCATAAAGTCGTAAGAGTTGGGGGGGTTTGTCGACAAATGTTAAAATACAAATACCAAAGTCATATTCTTCTGTTTCCTGATTTAAGAGTAAATAAATTTACACACGTTAAAATCATATGATTTCCAATGTAGTGTGCGTGCATGTGAATTCAAATTCAAAAGCAAAATTGTACCGAAGGATTTCCACTACACCGACAATGTAGTCTGAGATTCAGGTCGGCCTGGACTGACCTGCATGTTGGTGACAGATGGTAGGAGCCTAGGAGGACACAGTAAGTCTGTAATTGCTGTAGTGCTTCATCCATTGTCATCAACTTGTCATATGTTGTTGGGTTCACTTAGCTTAGCTGCAGCACATGAGGCTGAGATTATGAGATCCCCACCACTATTTTTGCCATTCTTTTTATTATGATGTTATCAGAGTGACATCACTTTGCAAACGTCATCCATAATTAACCTCATGTACAGCAAACTCGGCTTCCACATGGCTATGTACGTAACAAATTCTCTAATGCTTAATTACGAAGACTTTAACAGAGGAATTAAAATAAACAAACTCAACCCTTGAAGATAAGATTGAAGTAAATGTCAAACAGATTTGTTTTGTTTTGATTTCAAGAACTTGAGGCAGATTTCGGATATTAGATGAAAGCCAAATGAAAATTAATGTTGGAGGTCCATGTGAATGAGGCCATAACAAGTTGGCAATTCAATTACGCAGTTACTTAAGATGATCAATTGATGATAAGTCTTGAGAATTCAACCTCTCACTCTTGAGAGCAAAATATTTTTCTTTGCAAAAAATTATTAGGTGGTTGAACTTAGAACAGCAAGGCCGAAATACCAAGGCATCGTGACATGGCCCACATCACATCACCTTTCAGTAAAAAAATCAAGAAAGCTATACCTGCCTCATACGACTCTCAATGTGTGGCGATGGTGTAACATGCATGAGTGCAGGACATGTCATAACTCTAAAATATTTTACACGTTATTTCATACCTAAAGAAAATTTGGAGGTCATGGCCAAAAAAAAAAAAAAAATTTGGAGGTAAGTATTCATTTTTATTCTCACAATAAGTGATTATAGTGTGTAAAGTAATATTGTAAGATGAAATGGTTGCGTATTACACACAATACAACCATTATTATATTCAAAACACTTGTTATTTCCTAGTCTTTATTTTTGAACCATTTCAAAAGTTAAAATGGAAATGTCAAAACCTTTCCATTCCAAAATAATCAGGAAATGGCTTACGTTACAATTCCTATCTCTTTTCCGACATTCTAGTCAAAAAAACAGCGCCTTAAAGAATTTGAGTGAAATGAGGTGCTGCAATGCATGCATTGTGAGGAAAACTACTTAAATTATTATTATAAAAATACTCTACAAATGCAGTTCTGGCACTGCAATATTTTAATAAATTAATATCGAATATTTTTGTACGAATGAATTAAATATTTTGGTCCTAAATTAGGAAGACAAGCATTGATTGACAGGCCACCATGATTGAGTCTACGAAGCATAATCATTTCGAAACTCATGATTCTGGGTTTTGTTAAACGCGTATATCATCATCATCATATAATAAATTAATCCCACAATGGATCTATATCTGCATGACATAATCAGAGTGACATCACCATATCAACGTCATTCCTTACGTTCTGCCCTTAATATCTGACTGGACATACTGACATCACTATACCATTGTCATTACCTACATTCAAGAATTAATATCTGATGGTTTTGAATTAGATTATTTATGACGTGAACGAGTGCTATTTTTTTTATCATAAAAATTTGATATTAACACGTGTCAATCATTTAACATAATGATAAAGTGACACATTTTAACTGAGATGAGGAGCTAGTGGATGTAGATACTTTGGGTTTCATTTTTAAAGTTAGCCAAAAAGTCAACATTTCGTTTGGAAGTTTCATCACTCTTGTGAAAGAAAGATGCCTCAGCCTCAAATGCAGGTAACCGGCCAGCTATACATATATTGGCCGCAACCCATTATAATTAGAAAGTAGTCAATCCAATTTGAGCACAAAGCACGATGAAATAGAGTCTGGGGTCCAACTAAACAGGGAGGCTCAAATAAATAGAATCTGGGGTCCAGTCCCCAATAGCATCAATTAGGTAGGTTTGGTCCAATCATAGCAGGGGCCTTAGGATCATTAATAAACCAGAGGCCCAAGTCCAAGCTATAGCTCCAAATTGAGTTTTGGTTGATTGGGGTGTGGTTCATTCGATAGTTTTGGAGGGGACTAGTAAGATGTGTATTACATTCATGGTTTGGTTATGTGTGAATTACATGATGTACCAGATGTGAGACACTCGTTTTATACATCTGATTGTAGGTAAGTTTTTCTCCGGATCAAGACATTGAAAAGGCTATGGTCTATGAGAGGCAGCTCTCATAGTCGCAGACAGAGACTTTTGGGGAAAAAGTGTGGAGAGAAAAATTAGCTGACAAACTTTTCAAAATTTGTAGCATGGGGTTATGCATCAATTTCATAGGTCGTTTTAATGTACAATAAAGCTTCCTTTAGTGAATAAAATTGAATGTAATATGATAAAAAATAATATCATTTAGAATTTAAAAAAAACTTCTATTTTTAAGGAATAAAATGAAATGGAAATAAACTAATCGTAGAGAATAATTTATTTCTTTCAAAATTGAATATAATAAGATAAATAATAAAATTATTTGTATTCAAACAAACTTCTATTTTTAAGGAATAAAATGGAACAGAGATGAACTAGGCCTTAGGGTATAGATACATGAGTTTTAGAGGTTTTTTAAATAAAGTAAATTCGTAAAACTTTTGTGTGCATGGACAAATTTGGGAATAATTAATCTTGATATTAATACCACCAGGTATGCTAGAAGAATCCTAGTTTCATTCTTTAAGCATTATTTAATGCATCATTTGATCATTGATCTGCAGAGCACAGGCACGAGGCCTTAGTTACAGATACCTACACTCTCTTAAAACACAGACACTATCTAAGAACTATAACAATATTAGGGGTGGGAGACCGAACCAAACCGGACTAGAATTGGGGGGATAGGATGTTTCCGGTAGCTTTATTTGGAGTCCGAGACCGGACCGAAAATCCGGTAAACCGAAAGTCCGGTAGACCGGCCCACTCGATCGGATTTGGTTCGGACTAGGCCTTGACCGAGTCTCATTAGGCCCATTTTCAAATTTTTTTTTTACATTTTGGGCTATTTGTTAGACTATTTGGGCCATTTTTGTGCCATATTCCAAAAATAAAATGAATAGAGTAGTTTTAAACATAAAGAACTCAAGACTCTTAAGTCATGGAATAATAAAACCCTACTGAACCATCTTTGCTTCTTTTAGTTATTAGTTATTTTTTTATGGGGAGCCCTTTGTAGGTCATATGAAATTAAGTTCTGGGTCTGCACTATAATTGGAAATCAATTTCTCAAAGAACCCTTTTATTATGAAAATCTGAGGATTATCGTAGATTGGCTTCTCTAATACTGGTTAAACCTTGGACGAACATACCCACAACATTCTTTTCAGGTTTCCCTAGAAACTGGTCTATCCTTAATTGAAATACTCAATGCAACACATTATGGGTAACTTGCAGTTTCAAACCCATTTTGAAACATCCATCTCTTTTAGCTATAGAAAATAGAAATGTATGTTTATACCTTTATATTTATAGTTTATTTATTTATACAAAAGTTATTACTAATACAGTAATATTAGTAGCTATTACTATTAGATATAAGTTAACATAATTTATAAGTTAATAACTTAATACTTAACAAGTTAATAGTTATTGGATTTACTTTAGGCCCTTAGGTAGTATATAAATAAATAATATAAAGGTTAAAAAAATAAAAAAAACTTAATAAAGTGTTATAAATCTAAATTATAGGGTATATAAATATTAAAAATATATAATTTTTTTTTATTTTGCATAGATCCGGTCCAGTCCAGTCCGGTCCACCAAATGTCATGATTTTAGTAACCGATTTCAGACTGGAATTGTTCGGTTTTGTCTGCAGACCGAAAGGTCGATCTTGATTGATGTCCGGTCCCCTTTTTTTTCGGTTTGGTCTTGTTGATTTTGGTCCAGTTTCCGATTTTCCAGTCAAACTGGCCCACCCCTAAACAATATGCAGGAGAGTGGCAACTGAGGAAAAGAGTGCATAAATTCAAGCACAAAAATTATCATGCATTGTGAATGAAACACCTATTCCGATGAAAAGTATTATCTTTGGCATAGAATACAAAACAAAACAATTCCTACTTGGGCTACTTTCGTTTGTAGTTTCTTATAACATTTGCAACTTCAATCTTCTTCAAGAAAGCAAATTATACCCCAAGACTTCATTGCGGTGGTGAACTAAAGAGAGATCTAGTGATGATGCCAGTGGCCTCAACATAGCGATCCACACACCTAGAGATGCAGCTACTCTCACTCCCACCAAGGCTTGATCCTGGTTTTGTTATGCACTTGTCAAAGCACTTTGTCCTCAGGGTCTATGTGACAAATGAAAAACAATTGAGAAAACAGAGAGTCATAGTGAGAAAATCTAAACTTGCCTATAGAGAAGAACAGAATAGTTGTATAAATAAAAAACTATAAACTTAAGAATTTCCTTTGATATTCAAGAAAGTAATTGCCAACACCATTTGTAAATTTGGGTTCAGAATACCATATGATGACATATACAGATATCTGAAATATCAGCAAACTAACACACTACATTCATCTAAGCCAACTATGTAGGGGTATATACACACACAGTTCAGTGGGGGCAATTATCCCTACTGAAATTCTTTCGAAGCTCATATCCAAAAATTGGGGAACTTTTCCTAAGACAACTTCCCAAAAATATATAACTCATGTTCAATCATAAACACATAAAAACACACAGATACGTGTGAGCACCAATGCATATTTTGCTGATAAACACAAGGAATCAGATGTAAGAAATATAGGCATGATCTGTATTTGAGTTTTTTGAAGAAAGAACCAACTCTAAGAGTTTATTAAAACTTCTACACCCTTTTACCCACAATCTAACTTCTAACAGACTAACATGTAGGAATTACAGAACAAAAGATAGGCGTAGTTCCATTGATTCATTTAAATAAGTTTCTTTTAAGCAAAAGAAACTCATGGCAAAATGAATAGGATTAAAAGAACAAACTAGTTACTACCTCCATATTTGAGGTTCAAAATAAGTTTCACAGGTACACAGAAAAAAAAAAAAAAGAACTAATATCATGAATTGTTGCATACCCAAACCATTTAACCATCAAACAAAACAAGACCAGGCATTGTATTCAAGGCTTAAACAAGTCAACGAGAAATCACGAAATTCATATTCACCTCAAGGGTTACACACACACGAACCCACCACACAAAATAAAAACCAATATGGCGATGAATATAAGAAACCCATAAATGGGAAGAGAGAGAGAGAGAGAGAGAGAGAGAGAGAACCTCAAGGAACTCCATGTAATAAGCCTCAGCAAGACCGTTCTTAACTTGGTTCTTTAAAACTTCAGGGTTGCTGTGGATTGGAGATCCGCTCGATGGTGATGAAAACGAATCCATTGCGAATTGGTCTCTCACTTCCAGCCCCCACAACCCACAGAGAAACAGAAACCTTTATAACTACTGTTCTAAAACCCTACAAAGTTCCTCCTCTCCTTTTGTGTGATTACTTCGACATCAACAACATTTTGAGGCAGTGGATGAGAACACACCGCATTGACGTTTGGGCTCAAATTGTTGTTTCAAAGCCCAACCATCTTTCTTGCACAGTTGGGTTGAGTTTGGATCTGGACTTCAATGCGTAGAGCTTAAAACCCCTCTAAGGCCCACTAAATGAATACGGGCTTTGAAATTCAACCTAACCTTCAATTGGGTATGATTTTTACTTGAAATCAGTACCCTACTACTACTTATCTGATGCATATTCTGGTTAAACTATTCTAGTTAAACGGCCTGCATATTAAAAATCTCTGGCCAGGTAGAATTAAAAGAGTTAAGAGTTTGATCCTTTCAATGTAACAAAAGAAAGTGTTACTAGCTCGTTGGATCAACCTTTCTTAGTTCGTTGCTCTACTTGTTTCCTAAACTACATGTACATCAATAATGTAGAGTTAGAGAGTTACCTCCTTCCAATGTAACAAAATATGAACCTTTTGTTCTTGTTGTAATTGTTTCCACATTTCTATCTGTAATTTAACTATATGTATATATATCAGAACAAATTATACATCCCATTGCAATTTTCTTGTTTTCTCTCCTCATATGGAGAGAGAGAGAGAGAGAGAGAGAGAGAGAGAGAGAGAGAGAGACAGTGGAGATGCATGTAAGACATGATAGCCGCTAACTGGAGGGTAGAGTGTGCCTGCAGCTGCCTCTGCCAGCTTAAATTATATTAGTGGTCCATTCAAGTAATTTTGAGCTCCGTGGTCCTAATAATCTATCGCCATCTACAACAACATGCATCAAATAATACTATATATCTAGCTAGCTCATGAAATGTAGCTATGTATGTGATATATATTATTTTCTTCTCCTTTATTTTTTAATTAGTTCCCTTAATTATATGTGTAGATCCTTGCCTCATAAAAGCCTGTGGAAGTTAACTTAGACAGGATTAAATGTTAAGAGAATTAATAAACTAGAATTTCATCTTGGGTTTATAGTTAAACTTTCATTAATTAGTCCATATATTCATATTGCATAGTCATTCATACCTACATATAACTGATTAAGACGAAAACAAAAGACCACATGTTAAATGAGTATGGATTCTCTATTGATTTATTTGGTGTTCATCTCGTGCTTCTATTAATTTTACTTTTTTCAATGAAAACACTAAACATTAAACTTTAAACCCAAAATGATTAAGTCTTAAATTCCATAATTATGCATCTTAGATATAACCATATATATATATATATCAAAAATCAGCAAAGGTCCTACGTATTAGTGTTCGATCGATAAGCCGGTAAGGGTAGGATAAGGTAAGAGAGAGAGAGAGAGAGTTGTAATCGGGCCAGCAATTCAAAAAGCTTGAAACACACGCATATGATACACATAGTCAGGTCACTATTTGAACATGAAGAAATTAATAAAAGTCATGGGGATAAAGTATAGTTTGTCATCATGAATCTTAATTTCTTAGCGCACAAAATGTAATAAATCATGAACCGATGGACATGAACCTAAAAGAATTAGTACTACTGCATGCAGTGCATCCCCAGCCTATATATAAAATGACCCAAGTCCCGCAACCCTACCCCCTCTAACTAGCTAAACCACCCAATTGTAGAGTGGGGTAAAGACAAAAGACTAAAGATGATGGATAAGAGAGAAGAGAAAAAAAGGTGTAAACCATAACTAAGTACAGGTAGGCTTATGGCTTAACGAGGCATGCATCAAATCCGATTAAAGCTAGCTATACATATAAATATGTCAATGGGCTTAGCTAGCTAGGCCAGGGGTCCACTAATAACTCCAATGGGTGAGACATAATAGTTCCCTTCCCGACCCCTCTGCACAATTGCTTCATTGCTTTCATATGCTAGCTAGCTACCCAGGCACTTCACTATAGGGATAAACAATCACTTGTATTCTGGTTGGGTTTTTTTTTTCATTTTGAATTTTTGAGTGATCAATATATTTAAAAGGAACCCACTTTATGGGGTGTGCATCGTTTGATTTTTATCTTCTTTTGATTTTATTAATCAGACCAATCATGTTCGCTAGTACTGTTGTATTTATATAAATATGGAAATATCAAGTCTCTTATCAATTACTTTGAATTATTATTGATCGCGAGAACAACTTATATTTTAATGCATATAGCGCTTGATCCACTAATGTCAAAAACATAACATTTCATGCATATATCTAGTAAGAGAATTGAATGTTACCCAATATTTATACATGCTAGCTTGAATGCAAGCATGTATAAACTAATGGAGTAATGTTTGTTTGTTGGACTGTGAATTTAGATTATTAATAATCAACCTAATCAATAATTAATTAGATTCATAAGTTGATAATAAGCATATTGTGTTGTTATTGTTTGACAAGAAAACGTACATTAATTCGTAGTAGATGTATTTATGCATCCTATTCTAATATAATTGGAAAGTCATTTGATCATCATATCAGGAGGGACTTATACGCTGGTGAACCCTACCTAATTAATTAGAATCTTTGATACAAAAATATATTTATAAAGGTAGAAGGTGAGAAATTAACTAACCTTTCAGCTAGATGAAGAAAGCCATATATAGGAATATATATGCAGTTAGACTGCATATATAATTAAAAGAAATGAACATTTGACTTTTTCTATTAATTATATATTATACAACTAATAACAGTTTAGTCGGGTCTAAGTTAATTATTGCTTACGCCTAAGTTCAAATAATTATTCCTTACCGCAAAATGTGAATTTGACAGTACGTAGTGATGGTGCTAGCTACTACAGCTAGGTCACCAGCTAAGTTGGACCATATATCAAACTAGCCACTTGCATATATGTCTATGAAAATTATGTAAGCTCAATCTCAAACCCAACTAAACATGCTACCGAATCATCGCAAAATTGACAATATTTTAATTAGAAGCTAGGAAAGTCTAAACCAAGTAATCGAGCATTATTAGTACTATGCACCTAATTAAGCTTTTAATTCCATCCTTTGTGAATTATGTAAGCAATAAATTTTTTAGCCCATATTTCTACATTAGCTATATGATCATGTCTCTCTATATATAAAAGGAAGTAAATACAAATAAATAAGTGTGGACACATATTCATGACCGGTCTTGAAATTTTTGAGATTGAGAGAAACTATAAAAATGGGACCATTATATTTATCTTCGATGTACATTTCTGTAAATAAATAACAACGTACGTAGTAGGCCGTTTAATAAATAAATGAGTCTTTTAAAATTGGGCTATATATTCTTATTTTTAATTGGAGATTTTTTATTTTTTTACCTAATACTATATACAAAAAATCTATAAAATTTAGGGTTCAAGATGATTGCCTTACTTAACTCTCTTCAAGACTGCCTTCGTCCTGTAGTAGAGAAGAATCACATCTAACTGTTCACCCAATGAGAAGGTCTGTTTCAACACAAGTTGGTTGTCAAATTTTAATTAACCTAATTAAACAAGATCCAAAAGTTAAGAATATCGACTTGAGACATAGGATTTGCGTCCCAAGTTAATTAAATAAGATGGGTTTAACGAGGGCTTTTATTTTTTCCTAATTATTTCATTTATGCTTTAATTATATATAATGGAGTTGGAGCAAAATATATATTTGCAAGTGTCTAGGAGCGATCTGCATGTTTATTATATGTGTAAACTATTTTTAAGCCACAACTAACTTCCTTATTTAGTCTTAAGTCATCGTTTTTACTATTATTAGTTTCAAGCCATTATTTTGTCATTTTTTTATTTTAAAGACAGTATTCATTAATTTTTAAAGATAATTATTACAATTAATTAAAAGGTAATATATAATGAAAGCAAATTTTATGTATATGCCACATGGCTTAGACATTAATCATAGTTTATATTTTTTACAATAAATACAATTTAAAATAAAAAAATAAACTAATATTTACAGTAAAGTGTAACTCTTTTATTTCTAAAGTGTATTTTTTATTGAGTTGAAAATTTAGTTTTGAGTTTTTGTTGAATTACACTTTGGTTTAATTTTTTTGTTCTAACATTATATATTAAGAGTTATACTTTATAATTTCGTAGAATTACACTTTACTTAATTTTTTTTAAGGAATTTTTTGTTATTTATTTTTATATTTTTATAGCTAAAATTTTTTTGTGTGCTTAAAAATGTATTTTGTTGCTTATTAATAAAGAATTATATTTTTTGTGACTTAAAAATAAATATATTTAAAGTTTAGATTTATGACTAAAAAATATGATAAGTTGTGGCTTATTATATTTAAAGTTTAAATTTATGACTAAAAAATATGATAAGTTGTGGCTTATTAATAAAGTATTCTTATTATATTGGCCGCCAGATATTACTATAACATTAAGAAAAAGAATAACAAGCTAGGGCATCACTTGATGAGAATATATATAATAAAATTGGACCGAATATTAGTGCTAATTTATGTTACAAAATTTGTCAAACATGCTACAGTATTAAAAGTAATACCTTAAACTCCGAATTTTCGCAAATCTAAGATATGGTTTTTTACATAAAACAATACAATAATACAATAAAAAATGGTATACAGTGAGTTCGTGTTTATTATTATTTACCTCGAGAAGAGTTGACACCTTACTCGTGTATAGAAAAATGAAATGGGGCCAAATTTGCAACATTAATTATGACTGTGAACCATATTTGCCACAAATTTAATTATTTTTAATTTTTACATAGACACCGATGGAATCGATCACTTTGTTTAATCTCTAAATTAATATTTCATCAAAAGAAAAGATCGAAAATCAATCTCTAAATTAGTAAGCAAGCTAGCTGGAAGGTACGCGCTTTCCTTCACAACCATCTTATTAGTTAACGTTATTACTCGTGTCCTAATAATTTTGGGTATGAAATTAAATTAATTAAGGTTTGTTTAAGGTAAACAATAAGACAAGAACCCTGGTTGGGCGGCTAAAACAAGTGGGTTTTTCATTTTTGGGATGCCCAAAATTGCAAGTTGGGTCGAAATTAGGGACAGAACGTAGTTGTTGGCCTAAAATATGTTAAATTAAAGTCAATAGAATCCTGCACATTTTTAATTACTTAATTAATTAATAAAAGTTTAATTAAGTGATTCCTTTCGATAAAAACAAACGTCACTGTGTTCAGGAGGTGATGACGATAGCCGCATCTTAACTGTAGCTGCTTAATCATGCGACTCATATATATGCATGCTCATCGAAACTATGATCATATATATTAATTATTAATTAATTAATTGTAATTAATTATATCAAGTTATCAACTGTATATTATAAGCTAGAATATTATCACGGAACCCAAAATGGGAAAATACAAACAATTGAATTTGTATTCTGCAACTTAAATTTATAGTATATATACATTAAATGGTGTATAGTGTGGTCCATTTTATCGGCCCCAAGTGGCCAGGAGATTAACCCAACCACATGACAGACATGTTAGTAAATAGTAATGTTACAACATTCAATATATGGGTACAATTTTTAGAGCATGCATCATCACAAGGGCTTCAAATATTGAGCCAAATATTTTTTTGTTTTTAGAATTTTATACAAATTAAAATTGTTGGTGAGCGTGAGCGTGAGCTCCATTAGTTAGATGCTGTATATGATCGATGGATGTGTTTCACTGCACGTGTGTTACACACACATGTATAATCACATATTTTATTTTGTGAGACTACAAATCTGAACATATAGTTTATTATTTTATGTTTATATTTAGACTATGATATATAAAAGAATAGTTTTGTATGCTTATATAGCTGTATTTGCGTGCCGGCATTAGAGGGATCCCTTAATCACTATGGAGAGTCAGAAATGAGAACAATATATTTATCAGAATTTAGGGCATGCAAATTGAAGGAAAGCTGGAGGATAGGGACATGAAGGGGAACCAGGGCTCTTCCCTCATGCTCACATTTTATTTATGTATATAAAAGGCACATATATATATATATATCATATATGATATATATCTACATCCAGGCAACTTGAGTAGGTGATCGATGTTCATCAATTCGCCATTGGGGAAATGGCTATTCAACAACCCACTGTCTAAGTCTTAACAATATTATTCAGAGAATTAAATATGACATTTTTTCCTGCAGCTGGTAGTCAATTCCCTGAGCACAATGATTGGGTGGTAGGGATCATCCATTAATAACTCTTTTGTATATCTGAAGATCGAACTACCTAATTGGAAGCATGGCCATTCTGAATCTTTCGTACGTTAATTCCTCTCATTATAACACTAATTGATTTTAAACTAGGGGTATATATATATGTGTTGCCGTAATAGCTAAAACTTTATTTGCCATTTATTACACAGTTACACTTTGTGAAACTACAATATTTATAAAATGCTTATGTTTTCATACTGTAAATCATGAATGATATTACCTTATATAATAAGGTTATGTCTTCTATCTTTTAGATTGGAGCATAGGGCAGTGAAATCATGGTATATTAATTATTTGAAGGAGATCGAATGGCATAGATTATGAAATAAGAATAATAGTAAATAAAATAAAAAAGGGCATCATGTGACTGAATGGTTATGCATGGGTCAGTTGGAGACATTGCTACAGTACCTAATGCATGTCTCCATTCGGTTGTCTGCACCAAGAAATGGTCCATACAAAATTAAATGAAAGCAATTTAACATATCCTATTTCCCGTGGACCAATAATATAACACAACTACTACCATATATGCATGCTATATATATTTGCCAGTACTATTTAATCACGATGTACTTTTTTTTTAGGTGTGAAATTAAAAGATATTCGATCGATCGATCAATGATCCAAAATAATATTGAAAATAAATCTGACCCTCCAATTAATCCTACTAAATATATACCTATCTCTTTCATATATATGCCTGTGTAGAGGAATATATCGATCTATATATATACCAAATTACTTTACCAGTAGCTCTTTGTTAAGGTGCAGGCTGGCCTTTCAATTCAGTACGTTCGAACATTATATAATGAATAGACGGTTGAACCTCAATATTAAATGTATGTGCTAGTTACTTAATTATTTAAACATGGATCCGATATGAGTATATATGAGTATATATATGACATAATTAAGCTAATTAACCTCGAAACACATGCAAAATTTACTCAATTAGCTTGATCAAGAGCCAGAGTACGTCAAGCAGTTTTAGACTGGCAACTAGCTTGTAAATAAAATTGTGGAGAAACTGAAAGGAGTATATATATATATATATATATATATATTATGTATATGAGTATATGTATCATCATGCTATATATATATATATATATAATGCAATTGTTTATAATATGACTAATTAGCTATTGGGTTGAAGGATACCGAGTGATATCATCTATCCCTAAGATGTACTAGTCGATCCATATATATACAAACAAAAGAAAGAAGAAAACCAAAGAACTTTAATGAATATAGCTGCAAACAAACCATGATATATTACTCATAAAGAGCTTAATCGCTTGAGTGGAGGAAAACAAGTCAAGCATGCCTCTGATCCTAAGCTTATAAGCTCAAGTGTCTAAATAGTTTATACTTATTTTTATCTTAAAAATTGGTTCAACTATCAAAGAGATGCTCAGCTTGGTATGCCGAGCTGGCCAGTGTATCATCCTATAAACCCTACAAAACAGAAAAATTACTATTAAGTAACACCAATATAGTAAGTGTCGATTAAAGACTCTAATGTTCAAGCCAACAAAAGTGTTTTGTATTCTATCTAGCTAATAGAATATCAATGACCTAAATTTGACTTAAAACTCATAAATGAAGGCGTATTTGACCTCCGAATCTAATCAATATATATGATGATTTAGTAAATTTTAATGTTAGTGTACGTATATCTGACCTTCAAATATGATCAATTATTTTGTAATTAATAAGTGACTCATTTTAACTTGAGATTCCCTTTGGGGACTTAATGTTGATTTTTCGTTTAATACGTACTACATATGCACGGATTAGGGACGGAGTCAATTTTGTAGGCTGAGTTGAGCTAGATTGTCAGAATGGGGGCAGGAAGTGTTCGTGGAGTTTTGCTCAACTTGGAATAGAGTTGCTTGAAACCCTTACAGCTAGCTAATTCATAATATCTAAATTAAGTTTTAATTATGTTAATTACTTAATAATACTTAATTTGAATAATTCTAGTGTTTTCTTGATTTACTTAAAACAAGTGCAATTTGAATTAATAAAAGCATGATGAATAATCAATCTGAATTTGATCTTTGATCTTGAATTCAGAAACTAATCAAACCAAGCTAAGCCAACTCGATCTATTACTACCACTCGAATAGTTTTCTCACAAGCCAAAAGTACAAACATATATATTTGTGAGCTAGCTTGAATAAAGTTCAAGACATCCACTCGACTAATCCGAGCCTAATAATAAAAGTTTGGAAGAAAGTAAAGAAATTAATTAAAGAAAAGACAAATTAAGTCTGGGCACATCACCATTCACACACGTACAATTAACTGCTCCCTCTCCTCAATAAGATCAATTAATTCATAAAAAGGAAAAAGCAAAAAACGAAAAAGATTGTATACATTTGGCCTAGTACTTATCTCTTTAGAGGCATGAGAGAACGGATATATATATACAAGCCCCTTCCAATGTAGGATTCTATATATAATTTTATTTGTGGGATCCCTCATGGGGCCCACTTCATATAATATTTCAACAATCCGAACTGTCTAATCTTTAGGTCTTTATTCAAAGATTATCTTTGTAAAAAATTAGCTAAATTGGAAATCATTTGCCTATCTAACTTTGATCAAACAAATAGACGAACTAAATATCTTTTATGAAATTGTCTATTTGTTGGATCAAACTTAGATAGGTACATAATTTCTAATTTGACTAATTTTTTTACAAGGATGATCTATGAATAGAAACCTAAAAAATAGATAGTTCGGATTGTTGAAAAATTACATGAAGTGAGCCCATTCAGCATATCCCACAATTAATATTAAATATGGAATCCCACACTTGAAGGTGACTGTATATATATATAGAATATATGTACCTTGGCAAAATGTGAAGCAAATGACTGAATGCTTCCGCAAAGGGCAGTCAAACTATATATTGCCTACCAGAGAGGATGGTCCTGTTGAGAGAAATATATAAATGGAAGGAATTAATTAAGTAATTAGTCAAATAATCGCTAAAACCCCACTTAACTTAAATAAATTAATGATGATCATATATATCAGGCAAAATTTTACCATTTCTAAATTTCTTTCATTAATTATCTTTCACTGGGTTGGCCACGTCAGCAGCAGATGCTTAAAAACAGGGGTGAGGAAGCAAAATTCCAAAAATAAAGCCAAAAAGAATAAAAATGGTCCACCAATGACCAATCCTAGTTGCTGTATTGAATTGCAAGTTCATGGTCTCCGAAACAGCTGGCCCTTTGGGCCTTATCGCAGATAACATTAAAAAATAATGGTACAGGTAGAATTAAAAGAAAAAGAAAAATAACATAAAATACCACCCAGGATGATGACAGGGACAAGCTCACATGACCCCAACCAGATAATACATGAGGTCCCTACGTATATAATTTCTGAGAATTTATTCATGAGTAAGAAATAAGAAAAACTTAAAATTAAAAAAAAAAAAATCCATGCCTAACTTGAGAAGGTTCCAGGGAGGCAGCTACTCCAATTGTTGTAAGACAAAGAAAAATCACACATTATAAAGCAAGCTAACCCTTAATCTCTCTTTCTTTTCTTTGTTAATATTTTTGTGTCTCTAGCTCTCAAAGCCCAAGGTCAACAAGAAGAGGAACTTTGCGCTCTTTTGAAACGTCCATGGGGTGGTGGTGTTTGAGTCTGAGTCGTCTGAGTCATCTTCCTGGTCAAAGAAGAATGCACCGACCGTCATTGTATTGAGAGCTACCCTTCTGCCTTGTGCTTCTTAATTTTCAGCTGCTTCCTCACACTCACAGAATTCATTCCCATCACAAAATCTCAACCCTAGAAAATTCTACAAAATAATAAAAACAAAAGAAAAAAAGAAAGATAGCTAAGCTAGCACTTAGCACTTAGCACTTAGCACTGCCGTGTTGCTTTTACTCCATCCCCAACCCAAACCCAAACCCACCATTTTTCCACCATTTTTTTTCTTTTCTCAGATCTTCAAGATCCAGCAATTAAGGCTTGCAGCAGGTGGGTTTTGGAGTTTGGATCATGAATTTCGGATCAGCATCTAGAGATAGTGAGGATGAACAACAACAACACATGGTGATGATGAGAGGTAAGCTTCCTTTCTCCTCTTATTCTTCATCCCCGTCGTCGTCTACTTCTGTCCCGAGCCTCGCCGCCACCACCAGCCCCAGCTGGTACCACGACGGCGGTGGCCCAGACACAAGACTGGAGCTCATGGACTCGTCCCCGCGAAACACGACCGAAGAAGACAACAATACAAGAGGAGGAGGAGAGTCGGATAGTGCTCCGATTGAAAGGGAGCACATGTTCGACAAAGTGGTGACTCCGAGCGACGTGGGGAAGCTGAACCGCCTCGTAATCCCCAAGCAGCACGCCGAGAAGTACTTCCCGCTCGACTCCACCGCCAACGAGAAGGGCCTCCTTCTCAATTTCGAGGACCGCAACGGCAAGCCCTGGCGCTTCCGCTACTCCTACTGGAACAGCAGCCAGAGCTACGTCATGACCAAGGGCTGGAGCCGTTTCGTCAAGGAGAAAAAGCTCGACGCCGGGGACATCGTCTCCTTCCAGCGCGGCCTCGGCGACCTTGGCAAGGACCGCCTATACATTGACTGGCGGCGCCGCCCAGACGCCCCCGACCCCGCAACTCATCACCACCCATTTCATCACCACCACCCCAATTTTCCCATTCATCCGCCGCCGCACCACCATCATTTTTCATTCCACCCGCCCGGCCGCTCCATCAATCCCTGGAGCCCGTTGCTAATGAGGCCCCCCGGACTGCCCGGCCGGGACCACTTGCACTTGTCGCAGCATCAGCAGCAGCAGATGAATTACAGCCTTAATATTCACCACCCCTATCGAAATAGCGGTGGTGGTGGTGGTGGGGTTGGGGGCGGTTCTTTTGGCTACGGTAATGTGGTGAACCCGGTTTATTATCTGAGATCGGCAGCATCTTCGGGTGGTGCAAGCCCACAATTCCAGCACGAACATCAACAACAACAACAAGTACATGCGGCAGCGGTGGAGCCGATGGTGTTGGAGTCGGTGCCAGTGGTCCAAGGGAAGGCTGCAGCGAAGAGGCTGAGGCTGTTTGGAGTGAACATGGAGTGCCCCATTTCAGAATCGGACGAGGAGTGTGACATATTATCTTCAACCACAATAGCAGCCCAACCAGCACTGCAATTAAGGCTGTACGACGGCACGCCATTGCAGCATCAGCAGCAGCAACCCATGAGCAGAAGTAGCAGTAGCACACTCATCACCACCGACTTTCTCAACAGAAGCAAGGCTTCCGCACCCTCATCCTCCATGTCCTTGGATTTTGACATGTGACAAATCCCATCCATCCATCCATCCGTCACATTGCAAATAACAAGTGAGCTATAGCTAGCAAGACAGCTAAATTAATTACTATATATAATTCGCAATGGCGCGCGCGTCCAAGACCCCCGGAAAATGCACAGGCCTAAAATGGCTTTGCTCGACAATAAAAAGTCTACTTCGGGAACTTCATTTTCTGCACTTGGGTCAGAAGGAGTACAAGGTTTGGGGTTTTTAAACAACATGATCAAGTAGCTAAAGCTAAGCTAAGAGAAAATATTGGCATTTGGCACCTTATATTATCCAACTGTCTTTGTCTTCTTCTTCTTCTTGGTCTTCGATCTTTATAATAGTTTAACTTTTAATTTGATCATGTGTATAAATTTTATTTTTAATTTATATATATACAGAGAGAGAGATAGATAGTCAAGTGAAGTGAAGTCAGTACTCAGTTATATTCTATATGATGAAGAAGAGATCGACATAGAGATCCATCATATCATTACCGAAGATTTCATGCTTTCTTTTTGTAGGCTCGCTCTCTGCTTATTAATTTGTATCCAAGCTAAGCCATGCCTCTGGCTAATTCTCACTGAATTTGTTAATTTCCAATTATCCTTTTATATATTTTGTTTTTTCTTAATTTGGCCGCCGACCTATCTGATATATATTGTTGTTGTTATTTAAGTAATTAATGGCATGGAAGCAACATCTTTGCTGACTGCTCAGGGGCACTCATGATGAGTATATATATGTGCAGTGTGCTATATAGCTACCTGATCGATGTAATTGCATTTTTGTATTTTACCCTTGGTACGTAGGTTGTTGACTTGTTCTTGTCGCTGCTAATTCGTTCGGCACACCTTCCCTCGCAGGTTTTCCCAGACAGACCTCCAGAGCTGCTTAAATACAAGCTAGGTAAGAGGAATATCTACATATATAATTAATGATATATATATTATTCCTTTCAACTTAAAATCATCAATTCATTCATTTCTCTTCAACCTTATTGTTTAATTTCTCATTAATTCTTGCCACTATGCTTGTGCTTTAATACTACTTTTCATCATGTCGATCATATATTCTTTGAATTATCACTTTCACAGACATATTTTTTACTTGTAACATCTACAACGATAAGACGTACTAGGAGAGTACTATATATAAGTGTAATGTATTTATGATTGTAAAGTTTTTATGACTATACTGCTATGCATGCTCTAGATTAATTTCGAGCTTATCATGCATTAATCAAGATTTGAACAAAACATGATTTCAACGAACTGATCTCTAAAATTAATGTGGATGACGATTTTCCCATAGAATCTCAAGGGTTTAAATTAACACAAGTACGAACAGTAAGATTTAATTAAGTCACTAGCTACACCATATATATACTTTTGGCACACATAATTTTTAGTATATTAATATATGCATTGCATATTTGCATGAAATCAAATTAAGAAGCAGTACAAGGTATATGTACCTAAAAATAAAAATAAAGAAGCAATACAAGGTGGACATGATCTTGTTACATATAAGTTAGTAAACCTAATACCTTTTAATTGCTACAACCTGAAGTTATATATCTAGATCTGCCATTCATGCATCTTAGCATATTTCCTTCTAGTTAGAGATGACTTATACGTTTTCACTAGCTTTGACATGATTTATAGGTTGAATTTTGCCTTGCATGATTACTTTGTTTCACTGTTCAATTATCATCGATCATGACCTAGGGTTGCACTTAATTGCTTTGGAAAATGACACTACTTAATTGGTATTAATTTTCGATTTGTTGAGAAAAAAAAAAAACTATTGTTAATGTTATATATATAATATAAAATGACACTACTTAATTGGTATTAATTTTCGATCTGTTGAGGAAAAAAAAAAACTATTGTTAATGTTATATATATAATAGGTAAGTTGTCCCTATTATGTAGTTTATATAAATGATATTTTGTTTTTTTTTTTTTGGTTTTCAGCTAGAAAAGAGAATCAACCTAGCTACTTCCAAAATGGGCTTAATATAGGTTTGAGCCATGCATGCATAACATCCTTTAAATTTTAGAGGCACAAAAACATATTCCATAAAGGTGGTAATATTCCCCTATCTGCCCAGTCTTAATTTTGGGTTGGCTACTTGAAATTAATGTTATGCGTTTCAAGTTGCTGTTCTTCTTAATGTTGACTTATTGCCTTTAATACATGTGGAGAATTCTCATCTAATTGCTTCAAGGGATCATATATATGTAGTTGATGAATTATCATTTAAGTGATCTGTCCAAAAGTCGTTTTGTAATTAGTTAATTTTTCTTGTAATTCATAAAATGAATTATCATTTTATAGAAAAGTTGCATGTAGTGACATATATAGTTCAGTCTAGAAAGGGAAAAAAATTTGACAAGACCCTTTCACTATATATATATATATTTTTTAATTAGTTAATTTTTCTTGTAATTCATAAAATGAACTATCATTTTATAGAAAAGTTGCATGTAGTGACATATAGTTCAGTCTAGAAAGGGAAAAAAATTTGACTAGACCCTTTCACTATATATATATATATAGATTTTTTTTTCCCCTCAAAAAAGCCTAGAGATGAGGACTAGAAAGATTTGATTTCTTGGTAAGTTGCAGGTGTACTAAATACACAGTTGTAGTGAAACACAAGGCATATCTGAAAATTGACTTAGTAGGTTAACATGTGCTTGTAGAAATTTCACTATAACTAGCTAATTTGCTGACGTGCATATTCTTGATTAATCTTATTCTAGGCTAATAGGCCATATCTTCTACCAATTAATTAAGAATGCCCTTTATATAATTTTGGACCATTTTGGAATCTGTAGTTAGCACTTGAGCACACAGTAGTTTATATATATAGCTAGATTCCTCTTTAGGGAAATATAGTTCATTTATCTTAATTATTTCATTCAAAATTAATGTTGATCATCATGACATCCCCTTTACAAAAACAGCCAAAAGCCGTGCTTAAACCATGTAATTTTTATGTCACGAATTACTAATAATCTTTTATCTTAAATCTATATATATATATGCAAGTCCTTGAAGTTTAATTAGGTGAGTATTAATTAAATATATGAGAATTATAATAATAGTTTACTTGTATTAGTTGTCAAAATTCTAGCAATTATTGTAGCTATAAAAGGAGTAATGAAAGAAACCAGGGCTTGCAAAAGGAGTAAAGCTAGCCAGGGTTTAATCAGTTGCAATGGTAGTTGAAAGTGTAATTGAATTTCCTACAAAAGGAATGTACGTGTATTACTCTAGCTAGCTTACTGGCCTGAAACATTAAATGGATACACAGCTATTAAATGTATCAATTATACAAAGCTAGTTAACTAGCTTTAATTATACGTACATCAAATATCATATATATATTAACGTTCTTTTTCAGCTTCCTCTTCACTTGTTTAGTTTCCTTTGCAGGCTAAAGCTTTATCATCTAGTTGTTTTTGATATTCTTGCAATTAAGTATATATAGAAGCTATATATATATGTTCGATCCTTCAGTACGTAATTAATGCATGCAGGTGTGGAGTAATTATTGGTTGCTTTTAATTGTTTTGAATGAGTTTTTCCGATAGAAATCCCTAGCTATATTCTGGGAATAAGTCCGCATGAATTTTGAGGCACCAATTGACAAGGAGTTTGGATTTCATTTTTTTTTTTTTTAACAAAGGGGTGGGAGGGTTCGAACTCCGGTGTTTAGAGAGGGTTTTTATTATTGGNTTTTTTTTTTTTTTAACAAAGGGGTGGGAGGGTTCGAACTCCGGTGTTTAGAGAGGGTTTTTATTATTGGCCAAATAGATTAACCCTAGTTCAAATATAATTTGAATCTCCTTAATATTCTTTTATTTTATCTAAAACCACATCGCTTTTATCCCTATTTAATTATCTTTTTAAGATAATTAAGCTAGCTTATGTGTAACAATACCTAATATTAATCCAGAATGCTGGTTAAAATGGTGTTGTTTTGGATGCACACAATATATTACAATATAATGAGAGAATCCTATATATTTCTTTTACAAATGCTCTTAAAGTTTGCCTAACTAAGTATTATTCTAAGCTAGGTTTTCTAGGATATTTTTGATTACTCAATAATATGCGATTAAGATTTGGGAGAGAGTGGTTCATCTGTAAGAAACAACAACAAAAAAAACAAAAAAAAAAGGGAGAGAGAGTGCATGCTTGCTTGAATCAAGTTCATGGATAATTTTGCCATGATTTTGGATCAGATATCGAGAATCTTCGATGAGATTCCATGCTTAATTAATTGCATGCACATATTTAAAGTTTTCGATGAATTCCATACTTAATAACACATATCCAACTTCACCTCAATCCACAGCAAAAAGAAAATTCTTCGATGCTTGACACGCACGACGCCTTCTTAATCTCTTTTTTCAACCCTCTTTTGATTGTTATTATTTTTTGGCCCAACACTTTTGATTCTTGTAATATATATATTAATTGGAAAATATATAGTTGGTGGCTATATATATTATATAGTTCAATTATGAATTTTTTTTTCTTTAATTTTTGGGGGAATAAATGAATAATGTTTGGATGTGTATACATACCACTATATATATCAAAACTCTTGGTGGGAAGATAGAGAAAGGTTTAAAGGATGACAATCTGATCAGAGAATTCGGAATTCTTTTTAAAGAAATTAAAGAATATTAGACCTGTTAACAGTGGAGGTCACAAGATCATATTGCTACTCTCTACATCATGCTGACACATATACAACAGGACAATTAGCTACTATTCGATGGAAGCGACTTATGGATCAAAAAAAACAAAAACAAAAATGTGTAATATATATGTTTCTCATATTGAACAAGATTTGAAATAGAAAAAGGGTTTTGTCTGTATAGTGTGGATGCATACACTCATCTAACCCTTAAATTTTTTAAATCTTTATAAAGGTATACATTTCTCTTTATTAAAATATAATATTTTATTTTTAAATGATAAATGTATGTGATGTAGTGTCCGTATAAAGAAGCCAATATTAATGAATCGATGAAGTCAAAATAAGTAGAGATGGGTGTGGGTGTCCTTTTAGGCAATTTTACTAGAGTGTTTTGGGGGTGTGTCATCCTCTACAAGGAGTCAAGGACACAGGGCCACTGCCAAAGCTTATATATAATAAGTTGCTAATTACTTAATTAACCTCAATGTCCCAATTAAGTAATTATATAAACAGTCATTAGTTACGACTCAAATATACATATATAAATAATGCGGATGGATTAAAGGGGGCCTCTATACCCTGCAAACTGTGGCGTCTAAATATGTAGATATCAATGTAGGCAGGCTTCTTAGGGCACAGACATAATATTGATGATACGATATGAATACTACACACTGGGATGATCAGATCACTATATATATATATACATATACAGCTAGGCTAGCTAGGGCTGCGTATAGAAGGCATATGCAGTGCAGCTGCTGCAGCAGACCGGACAAGCATAACGAAGTGTTTGACATGTCTCAATTGCATTAACACTTTTCAACTGCTATTATGTATAAACTTCTCTCTCTCACATCACCATAATATACACACCAACAATATTTTTTTTGTCCATTTCACAATGCACGTACGAATACCCTACTAGCTAGCTAGGGAGAGCCTATGGCCCTGTCCAAGTTCAAACCCAGTTGGTGCAATTGGGTCATTCACTATCATCACATTATCATATATGAACCAAATCCCAACGATACTATCCTTTTTTTAAGGCACAAACATATTGGCATGTTGCTAGCTAGGAACCCCAAGCCTAAAACCCATTTGGCTTCTTCCAAATTGCACATGCATAAAAAACAATCTAAAATATTACATACTTAATTATATCCTTTGTATTAATATCATAAAATATTTATATAATATTATTAAGTAAGGTTGGACAGTTTTGAGGATGAGGAAAAAGAAGTGAACCAAAGATGCGGTGAAAGCAAAAGAAATTAAGTAAGCCTGAAACTCTGAAGTGTGTGAAGTAGTTTATAATGGAAAAGAGTTGTGTGTGTATATATATAGACTATATATAGAGCAGTCCCCACACTAGGAAAGAAATCGAGGCATAGTAGGAATTTAGGGTTAATAGGCGTAATCAATGACGCCAATAAAAGAAAAGTAGCAAATAGTACTACTACTCCTCAGCCCTCCATCGTTTTGAATTTCATTCTTCAACAACAAATTCAAAGACGCGTGCATTCTTCTACTACATCTTCATGGCCCACGTTGATATTTCTTTCTTTCTTTCTTTTCTTTATGTTTAACATATGCACCACATTCCCGTGATATCATATGTAGTTAAATGTTGTGAATGTGATACTCTCTCTCTCTCTCTCTCTCTCTCTCTCTCTCAAAGACTCAAGACAATGTGTTTGTGTCCATCTAAAGGTTTGGCTCTATATATATATTGTGGTAGATATTATTTGTCATGGTAAAAATGAGAGAATGGCAAATCAAAAAAATGAAAGATTCCTAGAAAGAGAATTAGGGAGTGAGTGAATGAGCTGAGGTTGAGGTGGCATGGTATGATATGTTTGTCATATGGCATATGGCATGCTTTTATGGCTTTCCTGATTTCCCCCACTCAACAGGACAACATTCCATGTTCCCAAAGGTTAAATGGCAACATACCCATCTGGGTTCTGCTGATTGTTCTGACTAGTACCCATCAACGATGTCAAAAAATGAACGGCTGTGATGCACTGGCCTGGCTGTTTTCACTTTTGGTTTCGTTATCATCTGGTACTGTCATGCAGCAGAAACTAGACAGCAAGAGAAAAAGAAAGTATCTTGAAGAAGAAGCACAAGGAAATTAGGATAGTGAGAAACAAAAAAGGTTGTGGGGCTAAGTGTCCAGTGTGCAGTATACAGCTGCTGCTGCTTCTGCTTCTGCTAATAGTGTATACGGTGGCTTTCAAAATGTAGTGAGTTGTGACAGAGAAGCATTAACAGTGAAACTGCAAAGGGGGTTGCAGCCGATCCCATAAAACAACCACAACCGCAATTAATATTTATGGTCTCTGTGTAAATAGATGGATAGTAATGGGTCATGGGCTAGAGCTCCAAAGCAGCCGTAAACAAGTGCATCAAAACCTTACTATTTATGTGTAACAAGAAGATGAGAAAAAAAGCTACCTAGCTGGCTAGCTATACAGCTGCTAGCTAGCCAATGGGTCATCATGAGAGAGAAACACTGAAACAGGAACAGGAAGAGGAACAGGAACAGGGTCAGGGGTGTGGGTGGGCCTGGACTGCCAATATGTTCTGACCCACCTGGATGAGATGGGATGGGATTGGATTGGATTGGATTTGGATTTGTTTTGTGCTGAGATCCATAGCCCTCTTTTTTTTTTATGCTGAGTAACCAGTTTCATGCTAATAAGGTATCCATACTGCACCAAACCAGTTGCCTGAAGTTTATTGGCCACCCCTATCTCCCTAACTCTCTAAATCCTTTCCCCTTTCATCTCTTCCTTCATTTCCCTACCTTCTTTTCAGCCTTTAATTTCCCACTCTGCTAACCACAAACCTTTATTAACCAACCCACTCCTTTCACTTTCTAATTTAGGGTTTAGGGTTTTTTTTTGGTTGGAAAACAAATCAATTGAATTTTATAGACAATTCTGTTTTTACTTGACTATAAGCAATGTTAAGCTTAAATAATGTACATAAATTGTCGAGAGCTTCATTTTTATACTTTTGTCCCCTTTTACCATGCTTGCCTGCTTGGATCAGTTTGTTCGTTATTTATGTACCATCACAATTTTGGCTTCACAAAATTATGAAGAGGTGTGGTGTGGACCATATGGACCATGTGAACCATATAGCGCCAGAGAGCGAAAGAGAGAGCTTGGAGTTAAATCCTGTCTGATTAAACAATGTTAAAAAATGACAAAATACATAGATAATGTTTTGTTTTTCTTTTCTTCAAACAAATAATATTAATTGATTAATTATTTTAGGGATTAGAATTATATTACTATAGCAAGAAAAGTTAGAGGTCCCCACTGGCATTACCTGTCACTTTTGTCTTGGTGGGTGAATGGAAGGGTACAAGGGTTGTCCAATTCCAATGTCCATGTACTACTAGTCTAATACTCCCCACTTCCCACTGGGTATTCAGCACCAAAGCCTTAAAGCCTAAGCCAATGTAACTTATTGTTTCATCATTCCATGTGGTACCACATGCACCAACAGTATTTCTTAAAATAATCAATCACTTAATGACCTTTGTTCCTACCCTCCCTCGGGACTCCTGTCCATTCACTTTCTAAATCCTTTTTTTGGCCCATAGGGGGTTTGGTTTTCCCATATGATAATGTAACAAGTATTGAAAAATGTAATTGATTTGCCAATGGTGAAGCTAAATCAACCAACTAGCCATTTAAGAGAACTGGAGAGAGAGAGAGAGAGAGAGAGAGAGAGAGGAGGAGCCAGTAGTGGGGCTGGCGGCAAGGTGGGTGGCTGAAAAGGGTAGGGTGGTGTGGTGTGGTGGGGTGGAGTGCGGTGGGCAGGACGGAGCACAGATGTTTTGATATGGTTTTTCTTTTTTTACAACTGAGAGTAAAAATGGAAGAAGAAAGGGAAAGAGTTTGGGGTTGGGGGGGTGTAAAAATGGTCCAGGTCTCATGGACCGCCAGCTTGATGTAAGGCCTAGACAAATCCATCACTTCTTTGCAGGATGTTAATTTTCAACCACAAATTGAGAGAAAAGGAATCATCTTACATGTAAATATGATTGTCATAATTTAAAACGGTTTTACATCAACCATAGTACTCCTACTATTACAAGAGGGACTCGGCCACAATTTCAGTCTAATTTGTTCATGTATATTTCACATGTGACAAAATAGTTAACAAAGTACCTGGACGCACCACTTCATTTCAAGGACATTCCCAAGCAATCAAAATCTATAACTGTAATGATAGAGCAAAACTATATAGAACAAGGTTGGTGCTCCAACTGCAATGACAAACTGATTTGAAAGACATCAGGAAAGCCCCTCTTTGAGGTCTCTTTCCCCTATTTAAGTCAGACAGCATTTCATACATCACTGCCATGTCCTAATTACAGTCTCTAATCTTGTCTCTCTCACGAACTTGTCCAGGGGCTTTCACATCTCTATGATCCTGATTCAAACACATGGGATCATCAACCTTACATTTTAAGGACTTGCGTTCTAAGAGTAAGTCACTATATCAAACAAATATTACTATTATAAACTGCACATTGAGGACTATTATACATACATGTAGGTGAAGAGTTTCTACCTTCCAACTCCAGCAGTCCCTTCTAGCAGTAGGTATCAAGACAAACATTTACAGCTAGTGTGGCTCTCTATGTTAAAAGCTCAGCTTATTTGACACCTAACAGAGCAGAAAATAGACAAGGTCAAATAAAGGAATAGATAAACTTCGGAATGGAAGGGAAGTAGTTGACCTTATTTTTGTCTAAATTGCGGCCATCCTTCTCCAATTTCATGTTTAAGACAGCATTTTCATACTTCATGGAACATAATGCTGCTTCAGCCTGAAGCCATAATCTTTTATACAACAAAGCTTGTGGGTCTATCTCTTCCTTGGTTAGATTATTGTCTCTAAAAGCATTCCCCATAACCTGCATCTTATCATTACAAATGGAAGTTTCTGTTTCCAAGTAGATGACAACACTAAGCACTGATATAAAAATTTCCAACATCAGATCCATGAATTATACCTGAATGATTTTGTTGCTCTTCTCAGTGCCTACGTCACTACATGAAGGAAAGGAATCCAACATTCTCTCAGTGAAAGCATGACTATTAACCTTGCACCCCTCATGGCCATTCTGATTATCATGCTCGTGTGGAACAGCCAAAGCCCCTGTCCTTGTTACTTGAAACCCCACATTTGAGCACTGCAAGACATTATTTAAGCTCTCAGCTCAACATAACATATACAGATGTGCATGCCAGTGCCCATGTACAACATGCAAAATTACCATTAGCAACCAAAAAACCTTAGTTACAATAAGAAATGATGGTGAAATTATTTCTGCCAACCAGCTCCCTGGTGGACGCAGATCAAGGCATAGTCAGTATTATTAATATCATTGCTATTATGATTATGATTTACATGCATTTAGAATATAGCTACAAATAATAATGATAAAGAGAATAACATTTATTTTAGGAAATGAGCAAAATTGCAGAAGTATCCAACATGCCCAGAAATCCTAGAATGGGGAGTACCCAAGTGCTTTCTGATTCAAAATTTCAAACAGGACAGTAAAGTTGAGTATTATTTTCAAAGCGGATTCTCAACATTTAAAACGGATTCTCAACATTTAAAAAACATACACATATCCCTACCTTGTGAAGCTCTGTTGACTTATTAGGACAGCATGGAGTGCCTGTAAGAGTTATGTCAGGCATTGGAGTCTTTCCTCCAGCCCTATGTTGGATGCACACAGAAAGATTATTGATTATGCGCTGAACCAAGTCATACTTATGTTCATTCAATGAATCTAAGTCATTTGAACAGTTTTGTACAAGCCATTCTGACAGATCATGCATCACATTAAGTATTGTGGGAACATCTATTTTTGAATGTATAGACAACAACTTGGATACACTCTCCGGAAAATTCAGCACATAGCCACTTTCTGAGTTATTAAGCAGGGCATATTCTCTTTTTGGTTCATGGATGTGATTGGAAGATTGAGTCCCAGTTCCATTAATCGATAAAAAAGACTTTGATCCTGCTTTATCAACAGACATGTGCCCTCTGGGGAATGAAATAACAGCTGAAGATTCACTCTCTTGGAACGACGAGAAATCATCTACAACATAATTCGAATGGTAATTTACAATTGTTGTAGCATGACGAGGAAAAAATTGAGGCGCCAATGGGTTCAAACTATTATGTGCTTCTTGTTCATTTTCAACAACGTGGGAACTCAAAGACTTTGAAACTTCAAATGGAGATTGTCTAGAACCTAGCGTTCCTTTCCAACAAGGTGAGTCCAAATCAGAGTCATTCTCGTCCAACTTTGCCGAAAGTGAAGCAGCTGTTTTGGAACCAAGATGTTCCAGACTGAGATCATCAGGAATATTGGTTAAAGTAATTGCTGGCACAGATTTTTCCATTAGTAATGGATCTAAACCCTCACTAGAGACAGGTTTTCCATCTTTCCTTTCCTTTTTTTTATTGATAGGGTTACCATGGTGAATCTCCTTGCCTTCACCAGATAGCAAATGATGTAGATCCTTTACGCCAGAAGGACTGCATTTAGAAGAATCATCATAATCATTCACTGCACAATTGCTGGTAAAATCCACATTCTGTGACAAAACAGGATTTGAGGGCACAAAAGTTGTTCTGGTATCTGATGATCCAAGCACCACAGCTGGAAAAGCATTATATTTGGGTGAAGGGAAAGCCGGAGGTTTAGCTGTATAAGGGTCAATTTCTGTTACGCCACTCTTGCACAAAGCAATTTTGGAATTACAATGGCTCCAAGTCACCACTGGTGCAGTACACGGTAGCTCAGTTTGAGAGTAATTTTGAAGCACTGATGAAGAGCACATAACTGACTTTGAAAACTCATTTGGTGTGGCCATAGAATTAACCGCTGAAAAAGAGAAACATCCCGAATCTACTTGGTCTGTAGATCTCGAAATGAATTGATTTTCACTTCCTATGATCAAATCACTGCATTTTTCACGAACACTTTCATAATTTTCACTGCAGGGTTTCAATCCTTTAACAGCAGGCTTTCCTGCGCAGAAGCATGTTTATGGATGCAGACCTTACCATATTGATGTCACGATAAATAAAAGCAGTCTGAGAAAATAATTTTAATTTCTTCACACTTTACTGATCATTTTTCCTTCCACACACTGGCACAGGTCCATTCAACTTAATGAAAAAGTATAGCAATATGGGAGAATTTCTTTTTCCTAAAGCGTTAAATAGTTCTCCACACACAGAGTAAGAGTTCTTTGCCTGAAAAGATAAAATCTTTCTCCATTCACACAGTATGAGGCATATGCAATACCTTCAATAAGCTTGGTTCATAAACAATTTCAATTATAGTCTTTAGATTCTCACATAAGTCACATTCTTTATATAGCTATAGAGTACTAGGAGTTACTCGAGCCTAAAAAACAAGAGATTGTGCCAAAATTTTACATTTTTTATCTTTAACTGATCATAAACATTATACAATAACAGATTAAAAGAGAAACATCACCATAAGAATTATACCTCCATAAAGTGCGCAAGTATTGTGTGAAAACTATTTGGGAAAATTGTTTACTAATCTATCTTAAGAAGATGCATAAAAACGGTGGTTGCTTATCGCCAATGGGAGAAACTGGCTCACTGAATTAAAACAAAGTTAGAGCAGAAACTCAATTTCATAAGCATTATAATTCAGGCAAGTAAAATTACCTTGTTCAAGCAAGGTTTCATAAGACAATGAAGCATTCTTGTTGCTGGAGAAACTGGCTTGCCCATATGATAAATGCTGGGTGTAATCGGGTAGGAACTCATTAGAGGACAAAAAACCAAAGTCTAAGTCAGTATTCGCAGATGGGTGTTGCGTAAAATGAGAATCCAAACCAAACTCCGAGTGATTATGGTGAAAAACAGGTAACGGGTCGCCTTCCAAGTTGATACTAGACAAGGGTTCGACCATAGAAGCACAAGAGTCCAGTGAAGTCGATGAAGACCAAGTGGGTTGGGGAGTGAACCAGTTCAAATTGTTCAAAGTAAAGGGCTGAGCTAAAGGTGACAAACGGGATGATGAGGCTCTCTTGCCATGACCATCCTCCTCCATTTTTGTACTATGAAGTTCCAGTCAACCAGAAAGTCAAAAAGTCAAAACCTAAACCCAATACCAAGCATTGTTGAGCTACTCCTGCATGTTTGGTAAGTGAAAGAAGTTTAATCTTGGATGAGAATGCGAATTCAGGACATACCTGTTACACAGATGAAGCAGAGTTGCAGAGCAGAGGAGGATGGCCTTTGATTAGGAGTAGAGGTCAAGAAGAAGGCCCGTCTGTTCTGTTGGTCTTCCTCTATGTGTAACAGTGTGTGTATTGATTGCTTTGCTTGCAACAGAGACCCGATTGCGGGCTCTTTGTATTTTGTACCCTCGACTCTTTTTAAGTGCGTCGTGCTTTTCGTATATTCTTGTGTACTGTTCGTGTTCATCACTTCATCGACTTTTTCTTTGGTCAAAGTTGAGTTCCTCCCATCTGACCATTGAGAAGTTTACTCAATTTGTGTTGTTGTGTGACATGTAAAAAACATGTAGCATGGTCTAGTGTATAGGTATTGTTCTTTAGTATGGTACCATACGAATCTACCCAAATTATAGTACAGCCACACTTTTTTTTTTTTTATAAATCATATTGGGTGATCTTATCAGCAAAATATATTATACTGAGTTATATAATTGAATATCAATATTTTCAACGAAATACAAATACAACACACAAATTTGATGAACTATTTTTAATCTCCTCCAAATTCTATCCCAAGATTGATAATGAGATTGATCCTACACTCAATGTTTTATGTTTAAATTTTTCTTCATTGAATGGTTAGATAAAAAAGAGAGGTTAACTTATATGTCCTTGTTTTTCATCTTCTTTTGTTTGTCAATAGTAATTGAATTGAGTTTCCTGATGAGTTCTAGCTCAAATGAGTTATTTAATAGGGTGGAAAAAACATTACTCTTTTATTGGAGCTATATAAACTTTGTAGGAGTTAATTATAGGGATATTTTTTGAATTATACCTCCAATACCACTTTAATTTATGAATTTCATTTTGAAAATTTGGAGTTTGATCATGACTATTGCACTGAGAATCACTTTAGTTCTATTTGTAACTTCTGTTACGTTTTTCATCTAAAACACCCACGTGACTCATATTTGAGGGCCATTTTCATCCTCACAGTGCCTAACTCTTCGTCCAACATCACATTCATCCCACACTTATCTATGCGCTGGTTGCTTAGTTATTCTTCTTAATAATTTTGAAAATTATTGTACAAGGGTTGGATGGGAAGTTGGAGAAGGAGTAGAGCACTGTGGTACAAAAAGGACTATAGTGATACTTAATGAATAGTTCATGAACTTTAAAATTTCAAATAAAAATTTTAAACTCTAGTGATATTCAGATATAATTCATGGAGTATTGTTATAATTAACTCTATTTATGGGAGAGCAAAAACAACTTCTGATGATGCACACTATAGCTTGAACTAATATAAAGGTTACATTAATCATTCCCAATTCGACTGTACTTGAAGGCCGACATCAGGAGAATCAAAATCAATGATTAATCAAGTGACAATGAGATATTTTGTGAATAGAAGAGATTCCTAATTAACTTTGTTTGTCCCCTCCCTATGGGCCAATGCCGTGAATTAGTGGACATCTCTAATATTCTTTGCCGACCAAACAGTTTTAAGAGTCTTTAGACCAATTTGATTTGACTTCTTGCCTTCTCAACCAAGAAACAAGGTCCCTGTTAGGCTGTTACTGTCATGACCAAGTTTAGAGGAAAACTTCTGGAAAGTTCTCATGCAGACTATTTACAGGAGAATAAGAGATTTCATATTCATATTCATACCTCAACAACATGTATATAATAAGTACTGATGATTATTGATTAATTGCAACCAAGACCTGATAAGATTTAATTAGGGGCAACCAATTAAAAAGTCCTTCAAAGTCAATACAATATATCAAGTCCTAGACATTGTTCCATTGAATATATTCCCCACTCCTACAATCCGCATAAAACCAAGCTTTAATTGCACACTGTACAGCACTATATATATGATAGAGATTGACAGATTTTACTTCTTTTCTCCATCCAAACCACACTAGCTAAGAATGACATATATATCATCATATAAGATGATCATGGTACATGGAATACAGTAGAGTTACATGAGGCAGCAAGCATTGACATTATCATCATTGAACATGTTGCTGACTTTGTCATCTCCCCTTTGAGTCACTGGAATGTTGCCATGTCTGTCCCCAACATTGTAGCCGTGCCTATAGTAGTTGTAACTCTCTTTGAATTCATTGGTTGTATCCCTAAAATAGTCATTGGCAGATGTAAAGTACAACGGAGGGTTGGGGTAGGGCCAGAACTCGGCCCTCTTCCCAGCCCTCCTCACTGCCTTTAGAACCTTGTTCCTGTCAACGTACCCTACTACTGTCACCTTCTCCAGCTCTAGGTTCACATCCACTGAATCAATCCCTGAGTGTACACAGCATATATTAATTTGTACACATGTTCATTATTACAAAATTGACTTTAATACTGCAGAGTACTTTTACAAATTAATGAGCTATATTTATCACAAATTTTAAACCATAAATTCCTAATTCCCAAATGAAAAAGATTATTGAAAAACACAAAGGATCAATAATTATTAATTAATATGTACCTCTGAGCTTGAATATGGCGTTTTTAACAACTCTCTCACAGCCAGTGCAGCACATCCTGACTTTGAGTTCCACAGTCTGTAAAGCAAACACGGTTTTGATCAGAATCCGTTCTTGCAAACGTGTGTTTCGTTTATACTTTTTTATTTATTCAACTTTCCTTCCTTTCTTTTTGTTCCTTGGTTCCTTTTGCTCTTTCAAACAGCTTTATACTTTAGGCAGTTATTAACTGGAAGCCAAAGGGATTAAGAAATGCCATGTTTCGGGGCAGATTATATTGCTCAAAGATTATTCTTATAATATTCGCCTGGCTAGGTTGGGAAGAATGTCTTTATGTATTTTTTATAACCAAGTACAAGAAACGTGGTCCAAGAGATTAACATGACTAACAAAGATTGTGACATGGTGGAGATTCTTCACCATGATAAGGGACTTGGTTTTCTGAAAACATGATATCTAACTAATCACTCTGCAGAACTACTTTTCCTATCAATCTGCACCACTTTGAACCAGGTTTCTAAAGATGAATTACAAATGGATTTTTTTACTTGATGAGAAACGTTAATTTATGTACTTGTGCTTTGTTTTTGCATCTATTAACTTTACAGTAAGAATAAAACAAGAAGAGGCTGCATGCTGCAACTATGATATAGTATTAATTAGCTGAACTCTACGTCTATATTGCTAATCTTGAAATAATTAATAAGATCAGATAGATGAACTAGCTAGACCGCTTTACATCCATGTAATCTCTTCTCTTTGTTTCTCTGTATATGTACTTTAAGGGCATATATATAGATAATTAAAGAGAGACTTCAGAGAGGGAGAAAGAGAAGCCATGCATATGCATGGTGAAGGATCATGCCACAAATGAGATACCTCAAAAGATTAAAACAAAATAACTGAGATGAAAGCGAACCTGCAAGGAAAGGGGTCGACCTCTTGGCATGTTGTATTTGATTTTGTTGCTGATGCTTTGGTGATGGTGTGGATTGCTAAAGTAACAGTAGTATGTAATGGAGGATATGAAAGAGCCAAATGTTCTCTTTAGTATGGTGGCCATGACAATAGGGTTAGTTGTGTATATATATAAAGAAGGAAAAGGATGGAAAACTCAAGACAAACCCAGCCCTAGAAGATATTCCCCAGTGGCCTTGGCATCCCCTTCCTTGAGGTTTTATCTCTTTGTGATATATTCCAAAGTTTTCCAAAACAATTCCAACTTAGCAGTTTTCTTGTGGTGAAATTTAGTGGATTAAGGATGATGGGAGACTTCCAAATTATTAGACTCTTTTAGACAGGGAATGGTATCTAAATTCTCACATTAATGCTTGAAATGTGGGTCAAGCTAACATGGCTGCTGACAATGAGAAGAGAATATCAGATGTTTTGGGATATGGATGAGCTTAAGGAATAGGAAAGATGGGTTTTGATGCAAAGGGAACATTATATTCTAAATATCTTAACTTTTTTAACCATCTTTGAAAATCACCACACACAACATGCACTGTCTATCTAGAAAGTCTTAACAAAGTTATATTCCCACATTTCTATTTAGTTAACCCTTGAGACCTATAGGTGTTTTACACTTCTTACAAGCCCTGCAGAAAGGGAATCTTTGGGCTCTATACTTTTTAGTTAAAAAATATTAATTGGAAGTTCCACCACTGAACTATATGCTATAAAGAAATGGTACACTAGTATTCAGAGCGACTAAGTGCTGAACAAAATGATGGCATTTTTTCTTCCAGCATTCACAAACCAACCAACACAGTACCAGAAACATGTTTTGGGTCCTATACATATGATTTTTTTACAGATAAACAATAATCAAAATGGCTAGTTGGTGCAGTTTTCTAGACTTCTTGTAGTAGTTGTTATTATGCATTTGTAGTTTTGAATATTATCCATAAATGTATACTACTCATAAAAGAATGCTGTCCACGTAATCATGCAAATGCCTTCTTACTTCTTACAGAGGAATTAATTCTGGCCTTACCGAATAATTCTGGTTTAATGGAAGGTTGGATATGCTTTAATTATTCTGCCTTTTCCTGCATTTTGAAAACAATTCTGCATTTATTGTTTAATTTATTGCCATAGAAAGCATTAGGAGCCAACAATACTTAAGAAAGAGCATCACATCTGAATAAATAAATTTGGATACACCAAGTTCTTAATATCAAACACTTCCTGAACTATTCCTAGTACCATTGGTTTTCAAATGCATTGGGACAGTTGGAAAGGTAGAGAGCAAAGCGCAAAATATGCAGACATAAAAAAAGATAAGAGGTTCTAATCCCAATAATATGATGCATCAGATGTGATCATGTTATTCTCCAGAAGAGAATATGGTGATGTAATCCCAGTAATATTATGCATACAATGTGCTCAAAGATGCCTGGTTTTGGACATCAAAATTTGATGAAATTGGATTGAAATAAAAAACTTAATTTGGACACATCAGAAAATTCCAGAATTAATAAATGTTTCCGTAAACCTGAAGAGCATGCTTGTACGTTATACAAGTTACAACCACTTTTTTAAGCCTTTAAATTTGACGGATTTATTTAAAACTATCAAGGTTAGATTTGTAATATAGTATATGAATTCTCTACTATACACTAAGTCGTTAATACTTGATACAATGTCTTTAAGCCCATCACTATTCAATCTATGCATATGAGAAGGATAAATTTCATTATCTCTTATGTGATAATACAACAATTTAACATCCTTATGAAAAAAAACTCTCGAATTTTAAATTGTGTTCCTTATCACTCAATTTCAAGGACAAAGCTTGTGGGAAACTTACAAATAACACCAATATGAATTTTGTTTTCCAAATGTAAAATTCCTCAAAAAGAAATTCTTAGCAAACAATCATAAGAAATGTTATGTTACATAAAAGTTTTATGTAAGTTGATAATATAACAAGTTACATTGTAACAAAAGAACCGTGAAAAACAGACTCCGATATATCAATCCATACTGGCAACCTCGGCTAAAACTGGGCCATATTTCTATTCACGCAACAAAGTGAGATGTTCACTATTAGCTGGGCCATATGGTATGTCCAAACAACTGGGAAGTCAAAAAATTCAACCAATGTTAGCATGGTTCACAAAGACAAAGCTGGGCCGTACTGTACTAAATCAAACATCGATAGGCTCATATCTACTATCTATTGATAATCTCATATTTGGCATATTCTGATTTCTGCAGCACCACTCCAGTTCTCGTGGCCTTGGTACCTTTTGTCCTTTCAACGGGCTTTTTCTTCCATACATGGAGAATACAATAATTCATCATGTACCATTTTAAGTCCATCACTCCATCACTGTTCTTTTGATGCAATTTTCTGGCAAAACAGCATCAGATTCACCCACCCAATAACTTCTCAAACGGTGAAACCTACTGCCAATAACATTGACATGTTAGTATCACTAAAATTACTATGATAACTATAGTTGTGAAGTGTTGTCCCATTTTCTTAGATTAACATCAAAGCAGGGTTGCTAGGCCCAAGTTGGTTTGAAGCTAGACTTGGGTTGTTGGACTACACATTCTCGTCCGGCCCAGTAAGAAAGGAGCTCTATGAGTATCTTATTAGTAGTTTGCTATTGGGCCTCCAGGACCCATTTTCTCATACTAAAGCCCCATCAGCCCATCCAAGCACAAAGAGTTTGTAGTAATTGGCTTATACGTGAATGATTTAATGAAAACAAAACAAAAAGAATAAAGTAATGAAGCGGCTGATTTCTGCATAGGGTTTAAACTTTAATCGGACTTTATATTTGTGCTTGAGCGAGTGGTCGAAGAGCTAAACAGATATCTCATTGAAACCAATGAAAGTTGAGCTAATAAGTTAAAACGTCGATTTCAGGATGACGAATCAAAGGAGACAGAGGTACATGTAACAACGTTATCCTGTAAAAAATATAGTCTACTGTACATTGTACCAATTTAAAAATGGATCAATGTGTGGAGCCTAGTAAACTAATAGTAATGAATGAGTTTGTAGTTTCTAGACTCTTCTTTTCCACACACCAGGCAGCATGGTGGAAAACCCAGATTAGATTGAAAACAAAACAATCCAATTCATATCCAAAACTCTTCAGTATGGTGACTATAGTCTAAAGTTGGAGTCTTTATTTGAATACATCGCCCAATCTAGTAAAACTCATACATATATCCATATGAACTTGAAAGAATGATGAACAAGAGTAGCCATAACATCCATCATAACAATCAAAAGAGATCAAATTAAATTAACTTGGGACAAGAAAAAAGCTCCAAATATGTACACAAAATCAGACTTGTGCAAAAATAAAAAAAGGAAAAATTGAACCAAGTAAGGCTAGTAAGCCTTACAAGCTAAACACTAAAGCGAAAAATGGCAGCAGGCATGCCGTATTCTTAAATCCTTAACCGGCTGCCGGGGCTCGAACCAGAGGCGGCGGAGGAGGATGAGAGTGGGAAGAGACGAAAGGAAGACTTCGGAGGATGAGAAAACGAACCCGCCTTGGAAACGGTGCAGAGTGGAACACATGCTCTAACACCCTTGTCAGCAACACCGTATACTCCTCCATCAGCTCCGCCACTATCGCCACCAGTATCATCTTTTTTCTTATTCTCTCTTACACTCAAAAACCCAACAATAAAATTCTAAGCCCACCCCAAATTAATCAAAGTCGAGAAACAAACACTTAATTGACTCTGGATATTTCTGGGCTATATATATATAAACATAAAACATTATACAGAGACATGTGAAAGTAGGTGCTCGGTCATGTGATCTGTTTATGGGATTTGGGCTTTTGGGTTTTCCTGGGGGACTGCAATTTACAACGGCGCCCCCACACTGCATTATCTAGGAGTTTCCACTTTCAGTGTGCTAGCTTCTGGGATGCCACGTGTACACTTCCACCAGATGACTCGTTCTGGTTTGGATTATCTTCCTTAAAAAAAAAAAAAAATTCTTTTTACCTATTTTTATAATAAAGGAAAAGGTAGCCGCAGTAAAGCTGGCGGTCACTGTGACAGTGGCTTTTCCAAATCCTTATCCTCTCCAATCTGTCTTTATTTATTCATCTATTTTACAATTATTTTACGTGTATCCATTTTGACGTGTGTGCACATACTGTTTTAGGCTGATCTGTGATCTTTTTTTCTCTTCTTTATTGTATATTTGTGTTGTTTGTTTCCCATTATATACCACTTAGCCATCCTGCCGTTTCATAAGCCCATTGTTTTTGGTCCACCATTTCAATTTTCAAAGGTAGGTAGGATGTCATTAGGCCCTTAATTACAGTAAATACAACTATCATATGACTCATTTTGAGTGCATTCACATGATTACAAGTTTTCTTCTGATTAAATTTTTTGAGAGGCTAGAAAATAAATGTTTAGCCATTCATAACAATTTACTCATGAATGAGCTTTCATTAAGAATTTTTAAGACAACTTATTAAGGGATTAATTAAAATCGTTCACCTTTTAGGTCTTTACTGAATAATTATTCTTGTAGAATATTAAATAAATAAACAAATTATTGACTTATTTGATTAAATAATTATCATTTCAAGTGTTTACTAAATATATTTTAGTTGTTTATTTATTTAATATATCTTAATAATTTTTATTTGTTTAATTTTTAAGAAAGATAATCTTTTGAATAAAAACCCAAACCACTGAAATACAATAGGTAGGTGAGGTCCAATGAAAAATTCCTTAAATAAAAATATTAAAGAATCCAAAAGGTCTGTTTAACTTATATTCATATATTATTTTATTTAAGGAATCTCTTAAGTAAAAAAAGGTATGTATGTTTAACTCATATTCATATAATCTCCATTAAAAACAAAACTAACTCAAGTCTATACAAAAACAGAGTTACACAGACGAAATCGTGATACATAAATAATATGTTTCTAATCTAGGGCTATGAGAAAGAAATTTACAAGCCTACGCAGCTACACCTGTTTCAAATAAAGTAGACAGAGACTGAAGCGAACCACCTATGGCCTCTTCCTTGCAGCGTCAAGATCTAGATGCTATCAATATCCCACTAAAAGCTATGAACAGGGATAAAACTAAAGGAATCCCAAGTGAAATAACTAACCACGAACGCAGGCCATGAAGTTTAAATGGTGCCTTTGAAGACACTGACATCCCCATATGGCTGTTGTGTAATGCATTGTCCCTTGAGGCTTCTTCGGTAGTTGTCTTGCTCTCATCAGTCAGTTCTGTTGAGGGTTTTTCAGCAATTTTCCCACTCACATCCAACTTGGAAGGATGACATTCAGTGTCCTGCTCATCGGAGTCGGTAACCATCTGAGTAGCTTCTCTGGCCTGCATCGAACAATATCGCTCGCTCAAAATTTGATGGGAACATATATGAAGGATCTTTGTATTAGCATCGTTAATAATCCTTACCTCATTAAAAGTTGACTGTACTTCATTTTCTTCTCCACCGGAAACTGACCCAGGTGAATTATTCATCAGCAAACGGATTCTTCTAGGGGCAGTGCCCTGAGTTACAGAATTCTCCGAATTTGATCGTTGTTGAGGCTGACGGGTCTTAATCCTGAATCCTGTTCTACCAACGAGATCACAGCCATTGTTAACAGAATTCTTCCTACTGGTTAATTCTTCCTTGTTATTGGACATTGCACATTCTTCCTCCTGGTCATCAGAGGTAAGACTCTGGTGTATATCTTCTCTTGCCTGCATGGAACAATCAGAGTAAATTTTATACATGCATATGAAAAGACTTATTAAATTAGCTTCACAAGGAACCTTACCTCAGTAATCGCTGATCGTACTTCATCTTCTTCTTTGCTGTGGTTTTCATCACTCACGTTGCCATTGGTAATTGACCTGGGAGAAGAATCCTTCAGTAAACGGAGTCTTCTTGAAGCAAAGCCCTGATTTACAAAGTCATCCGAATTTGGACGTTGTTGAGTGCGGGTCCTAATCTTGATTCCAGTTCCACCAATATGATCACCACTGTGGCTATAAAGATTCCTCAAACTGACAGACCTATCCAGATTATTGAAAACATCATTGACTGAATTTCCAGCAGACTCCTCAGCAAAACAATAACCGCCAAAATCACCCATATTTTCCATTCTAGGTTTTTGGCAATCAAGGGATGCTCGAGCATCAGCTGGGTAAGAACCAAATGAGGCTGTCTGCTGTAGATCCTCGGCATCAAATTGCCCATTGTACAAGCCAGAAGCAGTCATTTCCAGATCATGCTGGTGCACAAGAACAAAGCAATAGGCTACAGTCAGACTTCACCTATACATATACTACCAATCAACTTCATCAGATAAATACCATATTTTAGAAATTCAATTTAGTGAAGGACAATAATCAGGTCATACAAGAAAACAACCAAACATTACCAAAATTGTGGGTTATAAGAAACAACAAAATTATTCTTTTGCCCATACCTGGGCCACTTTGGTGTCTGTGTCACCCCATGCACCATTTAACCACGGGTTTCCTGATGGTATAGTTTGTAACATGCCTGCATGACCAGATAGATGGGTCTCACTTCCAACAACCAAATTCTTGTGACTGGTTGACTCCTCACATGAGCTCTCATAATGGTTATTGCAGACCTCATCCAACAGTTCCGAGAGGGATACATCCTGTTCACATGTGCCATCCTGAAAATTGAATCCATTATCATAATTTCCAAAGTCACTCGTAAAAGGTGAACCTACATAAGGTTCTAGCCCTGCGTTAATCTGCGATTGCAATGGTGAGAAGACTTTGTAATCAATCCGGTCACCAGTAGGCTCATAGTACACCGAGTTTTCTTCCATCTGCAGATGCCCCTACAGTTGAGAAGTATGAAATCACAATATTTGGTCACTAGGTTATTTAATATCTGTAAACTTGCGTATAATTATAGGAATAGGATGATGGACATGACAAAAGCATAACGAAGTATTGACATCTTACCTGATTGACTGTTTCTTCTGCTCCATGATCTTCCAAATCAGAGGGCATATAACTGTCAACAGATAGCGGAGGCAGAACATCAGGGTTCATACTGTCAGATTTATCAGTCAACCACCTAATGATACCGTCTGATTGCTTTCCACCTTGCATATCCGATGTGACTGTTTCCTGAACAATATCTGAGGATGTCTCATCAGGAGAAGACTTAGTCGTGGTAGGGGATAAACCAGTCTGTTCTACTTCATCATACTTTTGAACATCAGCCTTCTCTTCTGGCTTATGGAACAAGCGACACAGAACATAGGCACCCTGCATCAGAGACACATTAAGACAGTTTCGGAACAAGTATGAACTAATATCAATTCCAGACCGTTTTCATAATGCACACAATTTACATGCCATTAAGTAGAGGGAGAGGGATCGAGGGAGCACCTGGCCTGGTGCAGTACCATCGAGTTCCTTCTGGGTGGGACGATACTCGTGCATAATCCAGCTTGTACGCTCGCCCTTGGGGGCACGGCCTCTGTAGAAAACCAAGGTCTTCTTCATCCCAACCAAGCCAGTATTGTTAGAGGCCGACTTGCAGTGGCGGGACTTGATGGTGCGGTCCTTCCCGGTGGCCTTCCAGTAGCCAGCATCGGTGGCTCTGTTGGAGCGATGGCCATTCGGGTACTTCCTGTCACGGGGACAGAAGAAGAACCACTCCCGATCATCCGACTTTATCACAGATAGCTCTGCACAAGCAGATCACAAATTAACACTACTACAGCTACAGGCTTCAGGCTTCAAGCTTCAAGCTTCAGTCTTACTACTATATATGATTTGGAAATTAAAAACCCATATTATTATTATTATGGTGAGATGGAACTAAGGAAGGAATCTAACAGTGGGGAATTATTCATTATTCATGGTGATGTTTGGAATAAAGGAAAATTCTTTTCCCACCCAATCAAATATTCAGAATTTCCAAACCCAAATAAACAAGCAAACACACAAAGACTATAAATTTCAATTAAAACGCGAGAACAAAGAGAGAGTAAGAGATAGAGAGAAAGAGAGAGATGAGTACTTACTGGGCAAATCCCAGGGCTCCCATTTGCAGACGTCGATTTCGGGGATGACTTGGACATCTGAATGACGGCCGTTGACCTTGAGCTTCAAGTAGTGAGTGATCAACTCTTCGTCCGTCGGCCGGAATCGGAATCCCAAAGGCAACGACTCCATCGACAACACCGCCATCTGATGATGATCACTGATCTCAATTTCTCAACAACTCCTTCTCTCCCTCACTTTCCCAATTTCTACAACCGCTGTTTAAAACCCTAAACACCCAGAAAATAAGACATAAAATAAAGTACAGAGCCTGACGATTTAAGTCTCAGTGAATAATTGGTAATTTGCCTCTTTCTTCTCTACCTACTTTCCTCTTTTATGTTGGCGACCGAATTGGTGGACTGGGTTCGACAAGATCTGACCAGCTTCTTATTGGTTGGATGCACGGGCTTTATTTATATGGGGTCATACAGGATCCGCGCTCGGCTGTACTACTTTATACAATGTACTGCGTTGGGAGTGTTTTGACCATGTCGTTTAAGCTTTTAGAGCTAGACACCGCACGTACTGTTCTGTGATCTGTGTGCTGTAGCATGTGCATGTTACGTTATGTAGCTAACACATTGTTCTATGAGCATGTTTCGCATGCAAAGCACGTGAGAATTTACATAGCTTAACTTAATTAAAAAGTCTTGTATGACCCAAGTATGAGTATAAAGTTAAAATCATGATGCTCGATCTCAACTCACATATTGAAAACTAAATAACTGATCTAAAATTTTAGAAGAAGACTTAGGTTTTGGTGAATCCGTGTAACCAAGTTATTTTGTGAAGAAAAAGGTGTAATATTTGCATATTTTGGGTGCGAATTATTTTATTTTGGTCCAACTCCAAAAACAAGCACCAAGTCCAATGCCACAAAGCCCGTGAAAACGGGTGTAGCACTCTATCCCCAAGTAATGTGTTGCCACAAAGCCATCTTTATAAAGTTATATTCTCCGGCGCTGCTGCACATGATTGATTCCATCTTCATACGTAGAAGAAAGCAAAGTCTTAATTGTTCGAACCCCAATGCTATCCCACGGTTTCCCATGTCCCAATAAACATAGTGAAAACATGCATCTGCTTAATTATACCCCAATCATAGTTTTATTCGTATAATTTGTGAGTCCGATATAATCTGTCATTTGTATTTGAGTCACACACACACAAATATATATATATATATATACGTGTGTTTGGAAACAAATTTATACATTTATTTTGGAAATGGATGAATATCTTAATTTATAATGTTGAAAGGTTAGTTGTGTTGTGATTTTATACAGTCTCAATGGCTGGAGAGATATTGTACAGGTTAGACAAAGAAGCCAAAAAGTTCAAAGTGGGTGACAAAAAGTTGTGATATTTCTCAGCCCTTTAATTTTGTAAGTGCTCTTTTATTAATCGTCAGGTTAATTTCTCCCTTTCTTGAAGAATTACTTGTGTATGCTTGGAATTAAGTTTCACATATAAAATTCTATGTCTTTGTTGCTGATACATCTGTGCCTCACCATATCTGAGCAGTTGTCATATGGACTGGTTAAGTAGTTATGTTATATTATAAAATGATATATATTGATGTTTGTTATGTTACCATTTTGATTTTGAGTTAATTATTATGATGTTTTTTATGAGTAGTTATTAGAAAACAAAATCTAAGTAAATGTACATGCATGAAGGGTCGATAGTTCCACTTTTATGGTTCGCATCGGAGTTCGGACCTACAAAATCTCATGATCAATCATGTCAAAAACACTCATATTGCAGTTACTTTCCAAGATAGAACAATGTGTTAGCTACATAACGTAACATGCTTCAAAAACACTCATATTGCAGTTACTTTCCAAGATTGTAACATTGAACTTGTCATACTTAGGGGCAGATGAGGTTCTTGACTCATGCATGCGGTTCATAAGCTTTATATGCAGGGATGTGGTGGCCGGCTGATTCCTTATATAAACATTCAATGGTTTCATTATATAAACAAATCCCCAAAACAATTAACAATACGTACACCAACTCTGCACAAGGTTCAATCACAAATATATTCGTCTCTCCCTCTCAAAAACTCAAACCAAACAACAAAAGATGGCAATGTCTCTTCTCAAACTCATCTTCTTCACAGTGAGTTTCATATCAAACTTGGTTTCACGCTTGATCTTCTTTGCTGTTGCCCCCCTTCTGGTGTTACTGATCCATGTGCATTACAATAAGTTTCAGAGGCCATCAAGCCATGTTCTAAGTATTTGATGGACCCTGTAATGGAAGCAAAAAGTACTCTGATCTCTGCTTTCTTTGATGCTCTAAAAGAATTTGAATGTCTGAAAGAATTTGATTTGCTAAAAGATGTCACAGAGTCTGCTTGCAGGAGGTTTCGAGAGGCTCTCTGAGATGATTTCTACCATGGGGACTAATTTGACGAATAATTGCAACGATGCTTTTAGATATGTTAATGCTTGATTTGGGGTATATGTTCTGTTTTCTGTGGAACAATTACAAGGGTGCTTTAGGTTAGTTAAAAATAATGCAGTCAGTAAGTAAGATGTCCTATTTTTACTATTGCACTAAATATCTTATTAATTAAGGTCATAAGTAATTCTTTTTTTTGGGGGTCTAAAGTCATAGTAATTCAAATCATAGTTTTTTGAGGTTTGTGGTCTTGAAGAATTTCTTTGTCTTACCTTTTTCACCCTATTCTCCTAACGAAAAACGGTGAGTTTCGTCTCCTATCAAAACATTGAGGCTCATTTGAACCAAACAACAACTTTCCAGGAAAAAATAAAAAATATTAAGCGTCTCAAGTTTTAGATGATATGGATGTGCAGTTGAATACTGTATTCAAAACTGCATGCATTCTGAGAAATTTCCCATGCCCAACTTGAATGGATACTGCTAATCCTTGGCAAATAAGCGAAAAACAAAAAGAATAACCAGCATGTGTTCAGAACTTCAGATTATGAAATAACAACTTCAGACCAGTACCAAGTCAATCGAGCCACAGAAAGACTCAAAATGATTATATATGTTAACCCAAGTAGAAATTATATTGCAAATCAACTAACAAATTCATTCAAATTGTTTCCATTTAATCATTTTTGGTACGAGGTATTCAGCCACGGTCACCTTCAAAAACAAATAACAAGGTGAACAATATACACATCATACAATAAGTTAAGGTCTACATCTTATTATTTACAAGTTTACCTATAAAGCTGGATGGTAACCAAGAGGCACATTTGTGTCCAACCTGGGGTTTACAACTCTCCTCAAACTCCACTCGTGGCAGAACTCCAAGGCAAGTCTCAGTGCAGTTCCAAGTCCAAGAACCACAATAACACCTATATATACAATGTCTCAACAGTTTAAAATTCAACATCACCAAGCACACTAGTCTTTTAAAGCAAATGAGATTCACATATCAACAGGCACAAACATACCAATAATAATGTTAATGGGCAGTGCAGAGACACCGAGGGTAACAGATATTAGCACATCCAACAGCAGACCACCTATGAGGATTGAAAATGCTACCCAAAGTGGGCTAATACAGCCCTGCCACAAAGACCGGAACATGCAAAATCATAGCACCAATAACTAAATTCATAAAACACACTAATTCTAGTACATTGGTTCTTACCCTGTCATGATTTTGTGATCTATAGGTTGAGTCAATTCTCCAAACCCAGTAAGTTGCATGCTGCACAAATACATTGAAATTTAATTTTTGACATATTTATGAGATGCTTCACTGCCATAAATCTATGCTCAGATTTAATGATTCTCATTCCTGTTTTCAGTCATACTGCTATAGAGCTTAACCACCCTCATGTATCTAAAAGAAGAATCCTATTTCCATGGCTGTGGAAATTGGGATCACCACTCTGGAAACCAATGTTTAAAGCTAAGGATAGACTAAACTAAATGGCTAAGTTAGAAAAATGGATAACCAGTAAGAATTTTGGATATTGAAAGACTTTGAAAGAATCCAGATTCAAACTTAAGAATAAACAATCAAATGCTTACACATATCCACATTGAATAATAAAACTACAAACAAATAAAACTTACAATCTCCTCGTTACAATAGTAGCACACCTTGGTTACATCAATTATTTAGTTCTATTATACAATACTATTCTTTAAAAAACAAAACATTATATGACTTTTGGCTGGTATAAGATCCCATTGAATAGTGATTATACTCTTTTCATGCCCATGTATATTAAGTTATGGCTTGATGAACATGGCAAAGGATACCCTTTGGGTACAGAGTACATACACTTGGTTGTGAGTCTGGAGGTGGCACATTCGCAGCTACCTCTCTGAATAAAAAAATCAGATCACATTACAAAGACTGACTTTAGAAGTGATCTACTTCACAAAAATGATGAATAGAAATAGTGATTCGTGAGTGAATTACTGGCATATCTCGCATTTGTTTGATCCTCTGGTACGAAACCAAGTGTCTATACATGATCTGTGGGATTTTGCAAGACCACCTCGACACCGACATCCAAGATCTATCAAAACCTCTTCTTTCTCCTGCTGACACACTCTGAGGAACAAGCACAACATACCCAATATCAGAAATGAAAACGCAAAAGTCACTGACTGCAGATTGAGAAGTTGGGTTTTCAAAATCACATTGGCATAGCTCAATTCAGCTCCAAAGCTCCGAATTGCAATTGAAAAGTTAGTGATTTTCACTCCACCTGCATTGTTCATGAGAGCTGGCGGTTCTGGACAGGTGTCCCTTTTTGGGAGAAGGAACGTCCTTTGAGAAATTGGAAGTGGCAGCGGTGGCAGATGGCCCCTCTGAAACAACGATGGTAAGATGCGGCGTCATTTCGCTGGCGGCGGCGGAATTGTGAAGTGAGCTAGACTCAGTCTCAGTGCCGCTGTTGTCACCCTGCTGCTGCTGCTTCTCCAGGTCAGGTAGCTCGCCATTTTCATTCCCTGGTTCATTCGTCATCTCACTGCTGCTGTAATCGTCACTCACTCAGAACCTTAGAGAGCCCTCGATTGAATCCAATTTATTCACGATAACAATTCGAATCAATTTCGAAACTTGAGAGAGGGAGAGAGAGAGAGAGAGAGAGAGAGAGAAGAAAATCCGACATTCTGAATAGTAATGAAGGTCTTATAAGGATAGTTGTTTACCTTGTTGTCTTCGGATTTGATATCATAAAGCTTACACGCTCTGGCTATGGCGTAACAAGAAGAAGAAAAAGCAGCAGAAAAGAAGGTGAATTTTGGGGTTTTAGAAGTTTGATGGTGAATTGGTGACACAGATACCCTCCGTAAGCTCTGCAACACAGCACGCGCTTGAGGAATACTGCGTGAGGAATAGGGATAGGCTAATGCCGCTAATCTCTTTTTAATTAATTTTGTTTAGAACTTGAATTTTGAGGTCTGGTAAAATGATTAGTATTAAGTAGCCAAATAACTAAGAAGTCAGCCCCTAAAACAAAGGCCCTTAAAGATAAAGATAAAACTTATGTTTACATAATCCGGTTTTTTGGTTTTACTAGATGCTTGCGAGTGATTGGGTGTTTACTTAAGATTAAAATAACCATTAAACATCCCAACAAGTTATCTCTTAGATCAAAACACTTTTGCTGTTTTCTTAAATCTACACGAATATATCAAATGTTGTCATTAATGAAAGCTTGTAAAGTTTGATAAAACATAAAAACACCATTCATTCATATCGTTTGTAACCAGTGTGATGGGTTTACTGTTGGGTATGGTCCACACTTTCAGAAGCATTTTCTATTTCAAAAACCATGACAGCAGAAGGAAATCGTGGTCAAATCAGCTTGGCAGTTAGAGTCATGCCAGATATACTTCTAAACTAATCCAACCGTAAAGATTGCTTGCGTCTATTTCAAGCTAACCATACTATGACTTCTACAAAGGAGCAATTCATAAACAAGGGAGCATAAATGACAACGTCTTTGATTGAAAATTGTTGTAGATCACCAAAATCTTATAAACCAAATCATAAGATATATCTCAAAACGCTTTACATATGATTTGTGTGCAAAAGTGGATGAAGGTGAATATGAGTTGTAACTTATGCATCTCATGTTGTAACAAGAAGATAGGCAAGGCCTTTCAGATATTCAACAATTTCAGATCCTCCGAGCTTTGAAATTCCATATACCCTGTCGACGAAAGTGATTGGAACCTGTGGATGGGCACAGAACCGAAAAAACAGGCAAAAGGCCCAAGATCAGTTAACAATGCAGTTACTGAGAGAAAAAAATAAGGGTAAGGACCAAAATAAGTGGAACAAGAAAAATTTAGGAAAAGAACAAATGGACTTGTGTGTATACAAGCCATAGGCATCTCTTATTGTTTCCATACTGTGTGTATTTACGCATTATATATCAAGTACAATCACATCATTCACAGTTTCCAGTTGGTCAGAAATAACAGTAAATAGCATGTAAGCCAGAACAGAATACAAATGGATCAATTTCTAAATTTTATCTGTGTATGGAAGCTATGGGCATCACTTAGATTACATGTTATAATTATTAAGTTCGCAACACCATTTCATTTCAAAATGCACTTTTCAACTTTCAAGTGCCTATTTATAAAATCCTCATGCTGATAGAGCACAACCTAAACAAATTTAAAGCTGATAAGCACATGGCTTCACTAAAATCTACAATCAACACCCCAGTTGCCACAGAATCTGATATCAGGAAAATAACAAAGAAAAACCAGTCATGGTAGGAGACATGAAGACAGACACAAGAACCGTGCTGTTTGGTATTAAGAGATGGTAACAACAGAAGGGTGGATGTGAACATCAAATGAGAAACAAAAGAAGAGACAGGCGATGATTATAATAAATCTGACAACTTTCATTGATATCAACAGCCACGAATGCAAAACTTGCTTGCAGATCATAGAGCTATCATTTCAACCAGAAACCACAATAAGATAAACATGTATGATATATTGTATCTACCTCTTCAATATGGTAGCCTTTTCTAGAAGCCCGCACTATCATCTCCATCTGAAAGACATATCCCTTACTGACACAAGAACTAATAATATCTTCAAGTGCTGATTTTCTATAAAGCCTACCAAGGAACCAAAACAATATCAGACCTATAATTTCGTTAAGTGTGATGTACTATATAGCTCAATACAATAATTAAATCATTTACCGAAAAGATCCAGTCAAATCAGAAACACCAGGCCATAGAAGTGTTTGTGCAAGAACATTGGCTCCCCTGCTTGTTAGTTTGCGCATAAGATTCCACCCATGAACACCACCACCTTTGACATAACGGGTTCCAGTAACTATACTTGCACCCGTCTCCGACTGTTTCCTGACAAGCATGCCAGAACTAAATTCAGATGGATTCAAGAAGTTGAGCGTAGTAGGGAAGCACAAGAAAAGAATTTTTCTTACTTGATGAAGCTTGGCAAATACTTTGGCTGCATCATGAGTAAATGGATCAAATGAATAAAATTGTGAAGCAGGTGACAAATTGGAAGTGCAATGAACATATGAGCAGCCAAAGAAAATAATAGGAAAAAAAAAAACAAACAAACACGAAAGCAGTATACTCGATGAAGTGGCAAGAGGAGGGATCCCTTATTATCAAAGAGAAGAGATAATTCAATTTTTATAATTCACTTCTTTGAAATAGTAACATGAACAAGATTATGATGGTTGAAATAAATTACTCAAGTCATAAATTAATTTCCCCTATGTATTTTGACAACCAATATGTACAAGAAGCAATCAATAAGCTTTAACTAAATGCTGTAGTCTATACTTATATAGAAAGGAAACCGCTGAATGGCCTCTCCCTTTTTAAATTTCTAAAAAATAGCCCTCACGTACTAAACTTAAAAGGTAGATAGATGTGAGGACTACATAGTGTTTGATAGAGAAAAGTTTCCAAGTTACCCCCGTACTCCAAAATTAACAAACCACCCACTCTCTTCAGAAAATTAGCACATTCACCCTTGAATCTGCAGTTACCAATTCAGATAACACTGTTGGACACAAGTGCAGTTATCACTTCCAATGAAAAGTAATCACTCTCAAAGCAAACACTTGAATGATGTTGTAAAATAAAAATGATGAGCATCCTAAAGATACACTATACTTACATGGTGTGATAAATCAGCATCCATGATTACAACAAAATTCCCAGATGCATGCTTCAAACCATGAATGTAAGCAGTCCCTGAAATTAGAGGTGTGTTTTTTTTAGCATTTCATTTGGTAATTCCACTTTATTCAACTCAAAACACATAAACAAAAAAATAAGACATAACCCATAACACATACCCAACCCAAGCTTCTTAGGTCTAGCTCTCAATAGCTGCAACATAATAAATAAATAAATGAGACCCAAAGAAGATTTATAACAAGCCTTGAAAAAAAAAAATTGTTGAAAACAAAGAACGCACAATGCGATCTTGACCATAGAGCTGCTGCAATTGTTGAATAACCTGCTGAGTACCATCTGGGCTCCCATCGTCTACTATGATGATCTCAAAGTCAACATCCCTACACCCAGAAAATTATTTGAATTTGATTGTCAGGTTTTTCTGGGTTTTCAATTTCATATATTCAATTGAAGAGAATTGAATGAAAGGGATTACCGGAGATGCTTGAAGATGAGGTAGACTAGAAGAGCGATGTTGAGGCGCTCGTTGTAGGTTGGGACTATGATACTGTACTTGTTCTTCACCTCCTCCATTCCGAATTTCTCATTCAGTCGCTCAAATTCATCAATCTTCTATTCAATCTCGATCAATTCAACAAAATAATTAATTATTCAAAGAGAGAAAAATCAACATACTAATTAGTAATTACCATGTCCGATGCTAATCATCCCCATTGGAACAATTTGGGCCTGCTTGACCTTTAGGTAGGCTAAGAGCAAACTCACCGCAGCCCAACTTGTAGGCCCATCTTGTGTTGGTCAGTCCACATTACTGACGAGCCCCAAAACGATGCGTTTCAACACAATGTGAAGCAAGGATAGATTAGATCCATGCATGGCTTAAAAATAGAGAAAGAATATTGTCAGTCAGATATTTGTCGTGTTTGTTCAAAAACATTGTAAGTATTATTGAAGGTTGGGAGAAATAATATTCTTCTTTCTTGTTACGTTATACTTAAGGAAATCAAATTTTTGACCAAGCATAATCCTAATGTATTATCCCACATTTTCTCTTCACTTTGCCCTACAACTAAATAATTACGTAAAACTTTAATTAACACTTTAATTAACATATGACAAAATAAAAAAGCTGATGTATCTAACGAAATTATCACTATAGCTTTTTCATTCTCAAACTCCCTATAGGGTATAACTATTAACTATAGAGTGTGAGATTCACAAAAGCATAAAGTTGAAGAGGATGGTGAACCAAATGTTAAGCGATCCCCTCCCTTTATTTTTTGTTTTGTTTTGAGCTGTAAATCATTGTATTGCTAATTAAGGCATTCCTTTATTCCTTCACTCTCTCTCTCTCTCTCTCTCTCTCTATATATATATATAGCCCAAAACTCTCTAACATGTTACATATCATCTGCATATATATATCCTCGCAACCTGTTGATCAAAAACCATGCAGAACGAGTCAGTGAAGCCCAGCAGCCACTCCTCCGCCGACGCGGCCAAGCAGCACAAGCAACTCGACCGAGAACTCCGCAACATGGTCACCGCCATCACCGGCCGCGTCACCGACCTCCACAAGTCGGGCTCGGTCCACCAGGAGGAGGAGGACGAGCAAGGGGTGAGAATCATCACGCTTGCTGGAACCAACACCGGAGCCACTCTGCGAAGCGAGCTTGACCAGGAGAAACCCGGGCCTCGTGGTGGGCCAGGCCCAAATTACCCTGATGGGCTTAACACTTACGTGAACAGCAACTTCCAGGCCATTAACAACTCGCTCGTGTTGGGCGGGAGCTACACCACCAACGACCCCGGTGTTAAGGTGGAGATGGTGGACTTTTTCGAACATGGGCATAATAGTAATAAGCATGACAAGCAAAAATTGAAGGGGAAGAAGAAAGAGAAGGCGAGCCACCTGAGCGACCACCATTCTCATGAGCATGATGATGATGATCACCATGATGACCACTGAGCTTATCAATTATGATCATGAATTAATTATAATAATAAGCCTTTTTAAGGCTTTATATATGCTTTTATATTGAGTAAGCAAGTAGTTAAAGTGATATTGAGTGCTTATATATATCATAATGAATTAATTACTTTGATCACATCCAAGTTATGTAGTACGTGTACGTATATGTGTGATATATGTATGTATTGCTTAATTTGCTGGACTTTCGTTTTGGCTAAAAATAAAGTATTGTTCATTATGCATGTACGTGGCATGTCATGATCATTTATTTATAGTATATATATTTGTTTTTGTTTTCTGTTTTCTTTTTGATCTGGTAGTATTTATTTGTTCATAGTGTTCCTATATATATGTTTTTTCTGGACTGAGAATGGCAATAAATAATGGTAAGTATTGTAATATAGTTGATGCTCTTTGTTGTGCATGTGCTTAAATCGAGCAATTAATAGCAATTTTTAGAAACAATATTCATTTAAGTGGATTTAGAAGAACAATGGTCGGCTCTTTTCGCTAAAAGAGCATCTCCTCTTTCCCCATTCCACAAACCTATATATGTCATTTATACATGGAATGAAAATATTAAAAAAGACATATTTGTAAGATGGAGTACAAGGAGGTGCTCCTACGGAAAAGGAGCCAGGCATTTTTCTTTTTAAAATTTTCTTAGAATCGTGTATTAAATAATTTAGTTTAAGAATGCATGTGCGGATATTCAAAATTTATTTTAAACTATAATATTATATTCGGTGTTCAATAATGCTAGAAGTACTACTTTATATCATATCTTATTGATCTCAACTAATGTGGCATATAAGTATTACTTGCTGTAAATAGATGAGGTTTGACAAAAATGAGCTTGAACTCTCCAACGATTATATTTCTAGCAGGTTGCGGTTCATATTAGCTTTTATGATGCTAATATTGAGCACTAATTTCACATTTATTGCATTAAGTGTCTAATGTATATTTTGTCACACACATAATTAATTTAGATTTAAAATGTTAATTCTTAATTAAGTTTGTTTATGGATCGTGAAAAAAAGTTCACCAAATAGTGGTAATTAAGTGAGAGGGACCCTAAATTGTGGGTGGTAGCTAGATTCTTTTTGCTCAGTCGACCAAAGAGTTAAAGTGTGCTTTGTTTTAGTATTAAGTTATTTTTCACACAATGAATACTTTGAATTTATGACACTCATGTTTTATAAATGTAAGGTCGCAGGGCATATATAGGAAGATGGAATGTGGATTAGACTTTAGAGCAAGGAATTATGCTCCAGCTTTTTGATCATTCACCGTAAGGATCAAACAGCAGCAGAAGTTAATTTGAAGGCCTTTTTTCTTGGTCAGAAAAAAAGAGGGGTGACTTAAATGTGTGAAATTACAGATTTCTGTAAACACATGCATCATTGTGAAGTCTTGCCCCATCATCTAATTTGCCAATTACCTTCCACCAGATTATAATCTCTTACTCTCCAGTCTCCACAATAACAACAAATATCCAGAAAATGGTAAGGATTTAAACTCCTAAACCAGTATGTATCCCAAATTTGTGTAACAGATTTCATTACCATAAGCTTAACAAAGAGCCTTGGGCAAGTTTTGCAACTATCAGATAAAGGGGAGAAACTAATCTTCTTTTATTCTGGTTATGCCAGCTGACTTTTTAACTAGTTTCCAGGCTAGAAGATCATAATAATTCAATTGGGAAGAAAAAAATATGAATGCTTGTGAATTGGAAAGCATAAAACTTGGCTTCAAGGACACCGCGAATCTAAGGACACTGGTAAATGTGGCTGCTGCAGCTCCTTGGTCTCTTCCGCTTCCTGGGCTAGTTTTGTCACACAATTCTGCATTTCCTTTTTCTTACCCCAAAGAAGAATGTACAAGCCAATGATTACGATGATAGATCCCAACAAACTGCACAATGTCAATGTAACACCAATGAGGAAAGTTAGCACCAAAGGGAGTAATTTTAACTAGGTATCAGAAAGTGTAGCATAGATGGAAAATTCACCTTCCAAGGTGGAGTTGTTCATGAAAAATGGGGATACCAATCATGGCTGCCATTATTTGAACAAGGGGACTAAATGCTGCAGTAAATACAGGACCCCTCTTCTTCACACACCATGACATTCCCACAAAGCCTAAGCCTGATGCTATCATTCCCTGAATACACCAATAGTTCTCTTAATTATGAACTGAGAAGTTATAAAGCATAAAATTTAATTTGTAAGAAACAATAAGGTAGGTATGTAATTGAAGTTGTATTCTTGGGTTGAAATCATTTGCAATGTATGATCAAGTTCACCCAAAAAAAAAGGATACAAAAAAAAACACCCTTTATTTTTCTTAATTGTTTTTGTAGAAGATTAGGGTATACTTACAGAAAACAGGACAGTTAGGACTTGTGTCTTTCCCCTCAGAACCCACATGGAAAGGTTCTTGCCTGTGCACAAACCCAAGATGGCTGACTGAATGGCACCAAAGAAAGTCATTATGGTAGTGCTAGAATACTGACAGGGATAAAGTTTGCCTATATTTGATTGCACAAGAAACCATGAAGACCATAATAAGGTTCCTACAACCAAAGCTATTGAACCAATGGTCCATCTCTCTTTGTTTCTGGTAGAGCTCAGCCTCATACCATGATCCAGGGCTTGAGTAACTGTAGTTTCTTTATAATTAAACAAAGGAATTCCTTTGTAAAGAGTCAATATAGCAGCACCACCAATGCACACCAGCGTGCCAAGCACTTTGGCTCTCCCACTGTTGCATTTTAAGTTCACTGTCTCTAAGCTGCAGCATGAGTGACACCAAAAGGAGGATAAAGTTTTCATGAAGCAGTCAATAGGATTCATGAAATATATAGTTGAGATGTTTATGACTAATCATACCCGAACGGTAATGCCATTATAAATGTGATCATAGGCACCATGTTGATAAAGGCACAGGCAAAAGTAGCAGATGTGTATTGAATCCCAAGAAGAAAGAAGTATTGTGTTATGGATGTCCTGCAAGAAAGCATTACTTGGGTGTTCAGTTCAATGAGAATGAAAATAATGTATAACTAATTAGGAAATTTGACCAAATGGCAATTCCATATAAGCCTGTGTTGATTTGACTAACCCAACAATTGCACTGAGGAAGAGGTAGCATACAATGCGAAGTGTGAGCTTGGGTCTGCTAGCCCTGCAAGCAAGCTTTGTTTATATGAATTAGTAATTGAAAAAAAAAAAAGGGAAGGGAAGGGGTTTGAAATGATTATCATTTCTTTCAAAAAATCTTATGTATTTCCTCAAATAGCAATGAAACTGATAGTTGCTTGCCTACCTTTCCCAAAAGTAGCTAATTGGAGCCAAGAAAATGGTAGAAATTGTCAATCTATATGTAATGAGAACCAAGTGGTTCATTCCCTCATCAAGCACTTTCTTGAGCAGAATATTCACTACGGCAAAGACGAAATCGATTGCTACCATAGCAATAAAAGGCTTCCATTCATCACAGCCCTTCATCGCTGCCATTCAATTCAGCACACTCTAGGAGTCAAGACTAGAACCTCTCCTATCACTTTCCTGGAAAACAAAATTTAATTCTTAGGCTTAATAACAGCCCAAGCAGCACTCTAGAAGGCAGAGTTAGACCTCTCAATTCTGCCTTTTAGCCAATGACTTTCTTATGCTGAATAAGACACACACCTGAGGTGGACATCTGTTGGTGAGCTAAATAGACGGGCTCCAGAATAAGTGGGCACAAAGCAAGATTAAATTCTTCAAATCACATCAATGCTTTAAGCAACAACTTTGACATTTTTTAATATTTGATTCCCTTTCTTTTCCTTTCTTTTGACTGATCATTACCAGAATAGGGAAATTTATTGGGAATCATTTGTAGGGCTCAAATATTTTATCAGGCATCAAATCCAGACCTCTGAAAAGTCCCTAGAAGTTGTAGTCTTGCTATATAGGCCATGAGTCTCCCAATTTGCATATTTTGCATACTCTACTGGGTCGTCTTCTTCATGTCAGTATATAGCTTCTTTGCTCAACAATTTTACTATATATAGTTTTATGTTAGGCATCTTTTTGATTGGTGGTGTAGGAAATAAATACTCTTACCTAGTTTCCTCTGTACATGGCATCTAATACTGCATCTTTGAAACATAATGAACAGCATCAATATGTGAACCATGTGGTTTCAGAACAACATGTCAAGTCTTCCCAGCCATCAAAAATTTAAAAAGAAAAAAGTAAATAGACAAAGAAACATTATGTTTAAAGTTGGTTTTATGCTCAATTAACTTGTTTTGATTAACTCATAAGTCAATTGAGCATACAGAAAAATTCAAAGGCTCTTATTTAAATACAACAATCAATAAGAACTCCTTGGTTGACATCATTTGTAATGATCACTATGGGCCTTAATTAAGTATTTTAGATCTCTCTGATACCAAGTCGATATGGGACTCAGAAGTATTACAGGTGTTGCTCAACAAGCTATACATGTGAATTATGCACTCAATTATTTTGCTTATCATCTCTAGTTATTCTCATGTCACCTTTTTTTTGTTGGTTTTGTTCATGGTCTCGACTTGTATAGTGAGTTAATGATGTGAATGTAGCTGATCTTAATGGATTAAGCACCAATTATGAAGGTTGACAAGGAGAGAGAAAAACTAAAATTGGACTATGTTACCATGTTAAAATAAGTAACAACACAACTAACACATTGCAGCCATGAGTTCAGAAATTTTGTTTATTTAGTATTACAGGCATAAATGAAAATAGTGTTTCAATATATACGAGGCAAATGTGATGAGGATAAGACTATTGAATCATCATCTATGATTATACATCTTTAATCTAGCTTTTTGATTGAAAAAGGTTTTTCTCCAATTATGGAGGTACCAATATATATTGGTTACTGGGTACCAATCACGAATCTATGTGTCAAATAGCAACTTTCTGGCATGACCACGACCATCAAACAGTTACTTTGGGGTAACCAAGACCACTCTTTATTTCCATGTCCATACTTTATTTTCTTCGTGAATTACAGCTCTCACACGCTTCTCCCACTTGGACTTCGCCACAGGCAGACTTGCAGCAAAGTTACGGTACTCCCACTTGGGCTTCACCACATGCTTTGCATCTCTAAATGAGTTCAAAACTTAGTGATCAATAATTTTGTTGATAAGCTTAGTCATTCGATCTCTCAAAATCAATCTTTCTCAACTGAGTTAGTGCATGTCTACTCTAGTGCATGCAGATATTTGGGAGACACATCCCAAGTGCGGAGCTTCATCATTTGCTAATCAACTCATGGTATAGCCCTCTTTAATTATGCCTTTTCAAAAATGTTAAATCTTTAGATTATGTCTCAATGAAAACACAAAACGTGCAGCATCACTTTGAACACAAACACAAAATATGCATCACAAATAAAAGGGAGGGCCATATTATAAATTAAAAAGAAAAAAATGGAGAATTGAAGTAGTACTAAAGAGTATTCATCAATTAGCTTTCTATTTCAGCTTTGTTAGAAATGTCTATTTATAGGCTTACAATGATAAGATTCTAAATATAAATCATTAACCACCCATAATTTGTAGGTTACAAACTACTAATTACCATCTTTAGCATCATTAATTAGGACATAGATTACAAAACCATCATTAAGGCATAAATTATAGAATATTCAAAAATAGAATATGGTGGTCGTCCACACACGACATTACTTTTTGATTTTGTTTTTTACAGATATTTACGCAGTAATGCTAATATATGCGCAACAGAACAAATCTCTTCACATGCTGTTGCCGAGGAGCTAGTGGAAAATAAAAAAAGTTCCTAATTGCAACCAAGGAAAAATATATATTAATGTTAAAGATCTACTAGAACATACTTAAATCTACATTACACTAATTAACTACATCTTGATGAGTAAGTAAGCACATTTTCTGCGCTTCTTCCTTAAAGAAGATGATCAATCACTACACTGCAGCACACAAATAATTAACAAGAGGGTATTTATTTGAAGCACACACATTAAACTATTAAAGAATGATTAGCCTGCGATGAGCTACAGCTTAGCATGTAAGGTTAAAAGGTAAATTCCGAAACAAAGAATCGCACAGTGCACACACATCACCCCAGCACTGAGGACGCATAGTAGAGTGGATCCCAAGGAACATTAGCAGCTGCTCCCCAATTGTTGTCACCGTGCAAAATTTGTTGATGATGATCTGATGAAGACCAATTGGCACCTCCTTGATCCAACGGCCCATGATCAATCTGTGACATCTCCTGCGTGCCCACTGCTCCCACTTTACCATTATCCAAAGAGGATTGATCCTTATACGACGTCGTTATAGGAACAATTGACTGATCAGTTGCTGCTAGCCATGTATGCATAGATACTGTGTTGTTATCGGGAAGTACACGGTTCATCAGCGTGGACCAAGGCACTTGATCATATGCAGCTGTAGATAATTCAGGTGTCCACATCAAAGGTTGATGATGAGGCCACTGGACCCCACACTGATCATCATGAATATTATTATCCAATACAAGCTCATGATCCTTCTGCATAGGATGGTTGACAAATCCAACCGCGCCACCTGGCTGAACAACAACCGTCGATGACATCTCTGATCTCTTCCCACTTCTACTATTAATGTTAATGGGCCGTCGAGAAAGTTGGCCACTTAGTCCTCTTGCTTGGGGGTCAAGCACCCGAAGCCCTTTGCCGTCGAGCAACTTGGCCCGGAGCGCACCGAGCAGCCCATCTGCTTCGGCCCCATTTCCGCCGCAAACTTCCTCAAACGAAAACGGCTCCACATTGTTATCAGCAGCGCAGCCACTCGCACTGCCGACGTGGCCTGCCCCATTATTCGGCTGAGGGAGCTCGAAGTTGGTGCGGGCATTGACACCGCGCAGCGCTCGAGCAGCATCGTCGTAGGCTCGAGCGGCGTCTTCGGGGGTGTCAAAGGTTCCAAGCCAAAGCCTGACCTTTTGCAACGAGTCCTTGATCTCCGCAACCCATCTTCCGGATGGTCTTTGTCGTACTCCCACGAACCTGTGGTGACCCCTCGACGACGATTTCCTTCTGCCCCGAACGCCGTCGTTTGGTACACGTAAACCCATGCTAGGATAGCTAGCTTGATCGGTCTTTAAGGAACCTTGTGAGCATCAAATGGTGGGTACTTTATAATGGTGGTGAGGAATAAGGATCTGCGAGTCCAGACAATGAGAAAATGGCCAAAACGTCGCCGTCCTAGCCTTGCAGGCTTGATTGTTTTTAACGTCGGTATGAATTAAAAAACCACAAAGAAATCAGCAGATGTGGTTCAGTATCCTGTTTTTGTAATTTTCATTACATCATTGCATACGATGTCACTGCCTAGTCTATGCAAAATATCTCTCCACCGAGGAGAAAGAAAGGAGAAATACCCAAAATGCCCAAGAGTAACACCTATCGATCTTACCACCCGGCGCCATAAGTTTCAAGGATGCTTGGATTAACCGTTGGAGAAAAAAATGAATTCATTGAATTTACAGTTGTGACGCCGTTGTAGAAAAATGGAATCATGGGATTAACCGCAGTAACTTGTAACTAGTGCAGGATGAGGATAAGAGATTCTGAGATTGGAAATTTACCAAGCTACGAGGAATCAAGGGAATTTAGTGGGGCTAATTAGGGAATTTTGCCTCGCCTTTTTTTATGATTGGAGACCATGCTAATTTATGTGGTCTTTACCAATCAACACATAAATTACACAGTTTTAAGGTGTTTCATTACCATCCCAAACGGGTCTTGAGTTTTTTTTAAAATAAAATATTGACATTCATTGGGTATAAAACAACGCATTCAACACAGCGTAGCAGTACAATTACAATACTAAAATTAGTATAATATTTGGGGTGTGATGAATACAACGTTTGGTGCAAATAGAATTAAAATAAATATGGAACATACACATTTTACCCTTATTTGATTTATATTTTTGTTTTTTTTCACAGATTTAAACTACAAATTTAACTAATGACATGTCCTTTTGCATTCAAACTGAAACACTTATTACATGCTATTATAGTGTTAGTTTATTTGGTAACCAAAGTCATACATGTTCTTCCTAATTGTACATATTAATTAAAAAGTTATCACTCATCAAACCATTGCTATCAAACCATTGCAATTAATTGGTGCATGAACGAACTTAGTTGACAAATCAATTAAAATTGTTCCTCACTATTTGAACTATTTCTATGGGCTTGTATGATTTCTTAAACCTTAAATTTCAAAATATATGATGGTTGCTTTGCTTTTCTACCTAAAATTTTGATTTTGTTAAGCTTCTTTACAATTTTTCAGGCGTTGAGAAATATTTTCTTAATTTATATGATGTGTAAAAGCAGAAGGCGTAAAACATTAATTTTTCTCTTATCAATCTAATGTTTTCCTTTTTATTTTATTTTAAGTTGTTCGATATCATTTCATTCATATATCATTTATATATGCTTATGTGTATTTTGTTTGTCCTTTGGGTGTGGGGGTCTGTTTATAATACTGCTTTTATTCCTTTGGGAATATTTGTGCTCGATCTGTACGTAATTCCTTTAGCACAACTCCATCCACTAAATTAAACTCATATTACATTTCAATATTTTATTGCATGTGAACAAAATGAGAGGAGATATATTAACAACAATGCTACACTTACCACATTTATATACCATAATTTTATACCATCTTATGTGGCAATCTACATAGTATTAATACATTGGACATTAGAAAAAACAAAAATAAAAACCCTAAAAATAAGGAAATACCCTGCCAGTACAATAATGACACGCAAAATGGTATAAAAAATATGGTATAAAAATATTGTAAGAATAGTATTATTGATATATTAATGTTCCGAGATGATGGGATTATGAGTAGAATATATAATTATGAATATCATTCATTCATGTAATTAGAATTTGATTAAGTAGTTAAGTTTATATAATAGAATGAGACATCTTTTCCTAGTTAATCTTCGTATCTATACTAGGACAAATGATAGAAATATAATCCTCCTATTTTGAATATTGATATAATTAGAACATTCCACTCTAAAATAAATTATGTAAATGCCTCATAACCGCCTAATTAGAGCTACAATATTCCTAAACCCCTACCTTATATTAAACTATCCTAAAACCTCTTCGTTTTCATTTAAACTTTCTCAAAACCCCCCTTTTCAAAGCCAGCCCCCTTTTAATATTTATTATATTCTAATTATACCCTTTTGGGCAGGTTCTACTTTTTTATTTTTATTAATGCAAATATTTATAAACCCCTTAGTTAGAGATTGATTCTCTTATAACCTCCACCTAAAATTAAACTCTCCCAAATTATACACTTTAACATTTTCAAAACCCTCTAATCAACTTATAACCATCTAAAGTTGACTTTTCTTTTTTAGAATTCCAATTGTACCCTTTTTATTTGTTTTTAATTTTAATAAAATTTTATTTGTATTTTTTTAATTTCAGAAATACCATTTTTTATTTATGTTTTTTATTTTAGTTCATAACTTTAAACCCCTAACCTCCTAAAAAATTTGTCTAAACGTTCACCCGTTTAGAAACTCTTTCAAAATTTCCTAAAAATTGTAATATCTTTTTTACCTTTCTGACGCGTTATGACATGTTCTGACGCGCTTTGATGCTTTCTTTGACGTGTTCTAATGCGCGTCTAGTGTAACTGTATTTTTAGTGAAAGTGTAACTGTTTATTTAGTGAATGTGTAACTGTTTGTTTAATGAAGGTGTAGCTATTTTTTAGTGAATGTGTAACTGTTTTTTTAATTAAAGTGTAACTGGTTTTTTATTTTTTTATGGGCCTACAAGTTTTTTTTAAAAAAAAAAAATTAATAGTATAATTATTTGTAGTTATTTTTTAAATGTAATTATATTTCTAAAATTCAGTTTCAATTTCAGTGTAATTGTTTTTTTAGTCAAGGTGTAACTGTTTGTTCAGTAGAACTGTATTTTAAAAATACAGTTACATTAGGCGCGCGTCAGTCCGTATCAGGCTACGTGTCAGTTTGCGTCAGAGCGCGTCAGAGTGCGTCAGAAGGGCTAAAAAGGTATTATAAGTTTTAGGGGGTTTTGGGAGAGTTCTTAGATGGGTGGGGGCTTAAGAAAAATTTGTTAGTAGTTAGGGGGTTTAGAAAAATTTACCCAAATAAATTCACAATACATAGAAAGGTTTAAACTTCTATATTTGTTAGACATACCAATGTGAGATTCTACATTATCTAACACACCCTCTCACCTATGATCAACCAAGTAAAGCATGTGGATTAGTTATAGTAATCAAAGCCAAAGTTGAAGCTCGGGATTATTGTATAAACTAATTGAGTACAGTCAAGCTTAAATTCGAGTATTCCACAAATGAGTGAAGCCGATCAAAGCTTGAATTTGAACATTAGAATATACAATTCGAGTTTAAACATAACTCTTAGCTTCATTAGAGTTTGAATCATACTCGATCCGGGATAGACCTACATAGGATCAAGTGTGTGCATCTGCCCACACTTGGTTTCTTTGATTCAGTTATCAAGTAACAAACATTTAATACCATTCAACTACACCACCTAGGGAAAAAGACCAAACACATAGCATAAACCTATTATGGTTCCTAAACATAGATTAGACCACATGTGTAATTTAATATTGAATAAGCCAAAAGTGTTTTCTCTTGTGTTTATATAGTTAAAAGGACTTTTATTTGCCTCTAATAAAAAAATTAAAAGCGCGTTATAAAAGTATTTGAAAATACTTCCTGATAAATACTTTTTGAGCAAGTATTTTCAGATACATTTATAGAAACAACATGGATTATTTTCAAAAAAAAATTATGTGTTTATAATAAAAATATTTTTAACAAAAACGTTACGTTACTAAGCAAAAACATTTCTTATAAAAGCACTCCGGAACATGCAGTATTTTTTACCTTGGCAAAAAATATTTATAATTTAATAGAAGGGAAAAGGTGAAAAACTAATTTATATTTTATTTTCTGACGCGATATATAATTTACGGACTTACTTCTAACGCTAAGCTAACTGCTCCGTGCTTAGTTTTAAAGCAACGCGGCCGTCACTCACCCCCAGTCTCTCATAAAAACTTTCTTGCATCTCCATTTCTGTCATTACCAGCTGGACTTGGGAGGTTGCCCTTTCTCTCATTCTAGTTGCTGCAAACCCTTCCCTCTCCCTCTCTCCTTTTCCAATTCCATATTCGATCTCAAACCCTCGGAGCTTAGATAGCTATCTTCTTCGCATTCTCTCTTTCTCCATCTCCTTCGCCACCTTCAGGTATTGCAAAACCCTAGTTTTTGTTTCTCTCTTCTGTTTAATTCAGCTTAATTTTGCCGATTTTTGTTTCACAATATTGAACCTGTTGTTTTTATTGATTCATTATTGCTAGCATTAATGCGCTAATAATTATCTTTGTGACTTCGTCATGAGTGTTGAAATTATTTGATTATCGTCGCTTTTGTTCAATCTCATTTTGTATTAAAATTTGTGTTCTATTTTGTGTTTCAGCTTGAGATCGACAAGGCATCACTGATTTTGAGATACAGAATCGTAAGAGAAGATGTTTGGCTCTTCTAACCGTGAGCTTTCTTATCTCTATGTTTTACACGATCCTTAGACTCCGATTTTGCTGCCTTATCTTAACTGCATTCAGTTATTTTCAATTCATTCCAGATATGAATAGTTTTTTCCTTTGTTCTTATAATCATATATCATTCAATTCTTCTGATGATATGTTTTCCCAGATTTTTTTTTTCTCAAACAATGACAATGATGAATTTGTTCTTATCTGCCTTTGTGCACTTGTGTGTGTGCTTGCACATGGGCACTTGTGTAATGGTCAAAATTTTTTTCTTATACGTTTTCACCCCGTTGCAGTTTTCTTTGTTTCCAGGCAATTGTTTTGTATTTCTTCCAGGTTTCTATTACATTGCTGGTGTCAGTTCTTTAAGGTCTTTTATTTTCTTTTTTGAATTCTCTTTTTGGTTTTACGAACTTGGTGGTGATTTTAAGATGATAAGTATTAATCAGTTTTGAAGATGCATATTAGAGGTTGTAACTGGTCATGCACATTTTTTTTGCTACAATGAACTTGATGCATTTACTAGTAGTTTGTCTGTGGGCTATAATTATTTTCATATGGTGTTCTGTTTATGCCGTTTATATTATTTGAGAAATATTTGTTTCTTTTTGTTTGAAAACTAATTTAATTCATGGAGTATTGTTTGGCAGCTTTTGGGCAGTCTTCTAGCAGCAGCCCATTTGCATCCCAATCAGTCTTTGGGCAGACAAGCAACACAACTACCAACCCTTTTGCTCCCAAGCCCTTTGGGAGCACAACCCCATTTGGTGCACAAACAGGGAGTTCCATTTTTGGGGGTACTTCAACTGGTGTATTTGGTGCGTCCCAAACCGCTTCACCCTTTCCTTCCTCCACAACCTTCGGGGCTTCATCCTCACCAGCTTTTGGAAATACAATGTCTGCTTTTGGAGCCTCTTCGACTCCTGCTTTTGGCTCATCGTTTGGTGGTAAGCCAATGGATTATTTAGAAATTCCCTACTTTTGCTCCTTCACCATCCTTTAACTGATGCATTTTGATATAATTGTTGTAAACTATGGTTTTTAGAAATCATTTAAAATGTCATCATTTCTGGTAGAACCCATTCTTTGCTTATTTGTTTTCTCTGCAGTAATTACTTTGTTATTTGGATAACTTCTTATGACTCTCTCTCTCTCTCTCTCTCTCTCTCTCTCTCTCTCTCTCTCTCTCTCAACAGGTTCGTCTGCTTTTGGTCAGAAGCCTGTTTTTGGAGCATTTGGGTCTAGTCCTGCTCAAACAAGTCCTTTTGGAAGTACGGCGCAACCATCACAGCCAGCGTTTGGGAGCAGCGTATTTGGTTCCTCTACACCATTTGGTGGATCGAGTCAGTCTGCTTTTGGCACTAATAGCACCCCGGCGTTTGGTTCAAGTAGCACCCCTGCCTTTGGTGCTACAAGTACCCCAGCTTTTGGTGCTACAGGCACCCCGGCCTTTGGGGCTGCTAGTACTCCGGCCTTTGGTTCAACAACAAGTCCTACATTTGGAAACACAGGATCTGCATTTGGGGTGTCAAGCTCCCCCTTGTTTGGATCTGGGGGAGCATTTGGGGCTTCAACCACCCCATCTTTTGGTTCTTCTAGCTCCAATTTTGGTACATCAAGCAATCCTGCTTTTGGTGCTTCAAGTGGTCCTGGTTTTGGCTCTTCAAGTGCCCCTGCTTTTGGCCAGTCAAATTCTGCATTTGGTAGCAGCCAATTCGGTGCTTCAACTCCTTTTGGAGTGCAGAGTTCTCCATTTGGTGTGTATTTTAGATGTATCTAATTGTATTTTGTTTCGTTGTAGCTGTATGATATTCTTATAATTTTTTGATGCAGGAGCTCAGCCAACCACACCTTCATTTGGGAACACTGCATTTGGGCAGTCAACCTTTGGGGGCCAACGTGGGGGAAGTAGAGTAGCTGCTTACACAGCAACACCTGAACCAGATGGCACAAGTAGTGGGACTAATACAGTTGGGAAATTGGAGTCAATATCAGCTATGCCTGTTTATAAAGATAAAAGCCACGAAGAACTGAGATGGGAGGATTATCAACTGGGAGACAAAGGTAGTCTATTAGTTAAATTTTCATAAACTTGAAAGTTTGCTGCACTTCTTCTCGTTGATGACATTGACTAAGCTCTTTATATATATATATATATATATAAATTTTAACTTTCAGGTGGACCGGCTCCTGGTGGTGGGAGTGGCTTTGGCATGTCTACCAGTCAGCCAAACCCTTTGAGTCCTGCACCATCATTTGCTCAAGCAAGTTCAAGTCTTTTTAATACCTCAACTTCATCTAGTTTATTTGCTCCAAAAACTCAACCATTTAGTTCTACAGGCTTTGGAGCTGGATCATCGTCGTCACCATTCACTTCATCAAATTTTGGTCTTTCTACTTCATCCAATCCTTTTACACCTTCATCTTCATCCCCTTCAGTCTTTGGACAAACTTCGTCTCCATCTCTCTTTAGTTCATCAGCCGCATCTACATTTTCATTTTCTGCTCCAGCTCCAACATCAGCTTCCACATTTAATTCCAGCCTATTCAATTCCACACCTTCAATTGCACAGACAGGTGGTACTTTTGGACTAAGTACCACTTCCTTTGGACAGAATGCGACGCCCTTTGGTCAAACTAATATATTCAATACTCCTTCCACTGGGTTTGGTCTAGGGACCTCTTCAGCAGTTAGTACTACAAGTAACCCAATAGGTTTTAATCAACAAGCTGTAAGTATCCTTTTTATTTTCTCTGTTGAGGTTGTTTAACCTCTTCCCCACCCATAGATTCTTTTTAAAAAACCTTTTTGTTACTAGAATTAAACATAAAAATTATGTAATTGATGCCTTAATCTATGTGTTAAGGTTGCATGTATTCCATCCCCACTGCTAGCTTGCCCTAAACTTGCTTTGATAGGGTTGGCAGGTTTTTAGTGTAGCTTGTTTAGTATTTGTAGAGGCAGTGATATGGTCTAGTGGTAGGGCACTGTGATTAATCATGTTGTGAATTATATATTCTTGTGTTTAAGAACATAATTTGGGTGACCCATAGGGTCCCCTGGGTGGTAAGGGGTGGTGCGGTTCTAGCTGTGGCAAGCTCCTGATATTGACCTTGAAAAAGAAGTCTTAGTAAAAAATAAAGCGTGTTGTAAGGTTAGGTAAGGACTATTTGAGACAATTTATTAATATGGCATCTGACTGGTTGTATTGCCTTGAGGCAATTCATTAATGTGGCATCTGACTGGTTGTATTGCCTTGAGGCAATTCATTAATGTGGTATCTGACTGGTTGTAGTGCCTTGAGACAATTCATTAATGTGGCATATGACTGGCTTTATTGCCTTGTTACATTTCCAATTCTTTGATGTGGTTTGTAAAACTTGATTCTTGATATAGTTTGAGCAGCTCCTGTATCTTTTCATGTTCTCTATTTCATTTTGCTGATACTGATACTTGGTTAAGTTTTTGTATTCATGATTTAGGTTAACCTTTTTCCTTGTTTTCCTTTCTTGTGTAGCCTTCTTTTTCTACACCTTTCCAGGCATCTCAGCCTGTTCAGACTAGTACATTTGGATTCAATAGTTTCAATCAAACACAGCCAGGTAACTTATATTTTTAGTATGTATATATTTCTTCAGTGGATGTAGTCATTGAGCTTTATTTTGAGTTGATGGTATTAATTGGGCTTCTTGGCCTTTGTAGGCAACACAGTTGGCTTAAGTGGTTCAGCGGGCATTCTGGGTCAGAACAACTTTGGGCAGTTGTAAGTCATATGACACGTATCTCTTGTAGTTAATACTTCTGTGTGCATATGCAAATATTATATTTACTAGTGTTGTTTTTGGAGCTAAATTTGAACAAAAGTGGGATATCCTCTTATTACGTCTTACATGGATTAAAAAGTTGCTTAAATTTTTGTAAAGAAAATCTCATTAGATGTGGAATGTCTTCAAGTATTTCTTAATTCATTCCTGTCCATTAAGAAAAGGATTTTATTTTATTTGTTTGGGAGGGACCGAATTTCTGATTTTATTGTTTACTTGATGATAAACAATCCCATCTTTAGAGTTCTTACTAATTAGCTTGGTACAGATTCCAAATGTTGACTTTTTTTTCTAAGACAAAATGTTCTTATCCTAATCTCTTTTATCTTTTATCAAACCTATTTAAACGGTTGTGGATTGTCCACCACATTGCTTATGTAGCTCTATCTAGTTTGGTACCTGCTCTTTGGGCATCTTTACTCTATGCTACATAGGTGGGTATCTTACTTTATGATACATAGGTTTCTTAAAGTCCGTAGGTTAAGATATATAGAGTTATCTTCTGTATATTTTTCCATTTGGATTTTCCAATAAACATTTGGACTGGAAAAAAAAATGATGTTCTGTTATCTTTTACAGGTCTGCTACTCAAAGCTCTGCAGCTGTACAACCAGTACCTGCTACAAATCCATTTGGAACGCTCCCTGCAATGCCTCAGATGTCAATTGGTCGTGGTGGCACTGCACCATCAATTCAATATGGAATATCAAGCATGCCTGTAATATGATTGTCTTAACACCTCCTGTGAAGAAAAATGGAATGATTGGAAATATGATGTTCACTTTGTTTTTCTGGCAGGTTGTAGACAAACCCGCGCCTCTTAGAATATCATCCCTATTGACTTCTCGGCACCTGGCACAAAGGCGGATCAGGTTGCCTGCAAGGAAGTATAATCCTAAGAATGATGCTCCAAAGGTGAAGATGATGCTTCTAGTGAACAGTTGATCTGTTTTATGCTTCCTATCCTAGCTACATGCGAATTTTATACTTACATCTTTTTTGACTTTTTTTGTTTTGCAGGTCCCCTTTTTTAGTGATGATGAAGAAACAGTTAGCACGCCCAAGGCGGATGCTCTTTTCCTTCCCAGGGAAAACCCAAGAGCACTTGTCATTCGTCCTAAAGAACAGTGGCCTTTAAGAGCTAGTGCTGAGAAAGCATCTCCATTAAAGGATAATTCTACTGCAGTGCATGAGAATGGTAAATTCTGTTACTCGTGCCATTGTCATTTGAGTTGTATTTGAAGGTTATTAATGAGGGTCAGCATCAACCTCTTCATGATTGACTTGAGAAATGGTTGTAATAATGAGTATGTAATGCCTACTATTTCGAGTCTTCTTGCCTATATTTTTCCCTCCATTAGTGTATTTTCTTCCATAAGTTCTTGTCTAAATGAGAGTCCTTATTGTTCTTGTGATATTACTGTATGAAAGATGAGTTATATGAAAATTTTATTGGATTCTTTTTGTTTGACCGAGTATATTTTGGCTTGTTGCACATTGCTGACTCTTCTGAACACAATGTTGATGCAGGAAAAATTTCGGGAGAAGCATTGGGTGGCTCCAATTCTGAGGATAAAGATAGTGAGCATATGTTTTTATGACTTAATTGTTACATCATTTAATATATCTAGTATTTAATTATGATTCACATTGCACATGTGACTTTTTTTTTTTTTGGTGGTTGTGGTTTAAAGTCATGAGCTGTAGGAAAGAAATACTGATCTGACAACGAGCCATAATGTATATTGTTGAATTGTATTTGTGGTGTTGGACAGACTTATTTTAACTTCTGTTGTTTCAGAAACTCCACGAGAAGATGGTGTTGTCAAAGAGCGTGTGAATCATGTCAAATTCAACCTGAAACCAAATGGAGTCCATGATGATCATTCTGCTCAGAAAGGGGATTCATATATGACACTAAGTGGACACAGAGCTGGTGAGGCTGCTATTGTTTATGAGCATGGCGCTGACATTGAGGCACTAATGCCAAAGCTCCGACACTCTGACTACTACACAGAGCCTCGGATCCAAGAACTGGCAGCAAAGGAAAGGGCGCACCCAGGGTTCTGCCGTCATATTAAGGACTTTGTGGTTGGACGACTTGGTTATGGTAGCATCAAGTTCTTGGGTGAGACAGATGTACGACGCCTTGATCTTGAGTCTCTTGTGCAGTTCAACAATCGGGAGGTGATTGTATACATGGATGACAGCAAGAAACCTCCTGTTGGTCAAGGCCTCAATAAACCTGCTGAGGTAACACTTCTCAACATTAAATGCTTTGACAAAAGGACAGGGATTCAGTTTACGGAAGGGCCAAAAGTTGATAAATACAAGGAGATGCTGAAGAGAAAGGCGGAGGATCAAGGTGCCGAGTTTGTCTCCTATGACCCCATCAAAGGAGAGTGGAAGTTCAGGGTAAACCACTTCAGTGAGTATAAGTTGATCGATGAAGATGACTGGGATGTGGATGCTGCTCAAGATTGCCGAGTTTGTCTCCTATGACCCCATCAAAGGAGAGTGGAAGTTCAGGGTAAACCACTTTAGTGAGTACAAGTTGATCGATGAAGATGACTGGGATGTGGATGCTGGCCAAGATTGCTGACGGGATATGGAGTCAAGGTTGATGTGTTAAATGTTTGTTCTGGGGAGGATACATAGTGTGTGTTTGGCCAAGGGTTTTGTCCTGGCCGAGGTTTGATTTTGGATTTGTATAGAATTTAGGGAGAATGTGGTATAGCTGTTCAAGCCTTCGCGCACTGTTTGCTACTGGTGTGTTTGGGTTTTAGAGTTCATATTTCCCCTTTTTTGGCTGCCATTATTGGTCTTTATTTCTGCTTGAAGTTGACCCATAAAATATTGGTTGGGCAAGATTCAGTACTGAATGGTGTAGGGTTGAGAGTCAATTTTTATATTTGAGTTTCAAAATTTAATGTGTGAAAATTAAATAGAATTAATTGTCTTTTTTACCCTGAAAACGTTTGCATTGCTTTAAATCATATTTAATCCTTTCTGTTTCTTTTCTTCAGAATCATCAATAGAATTAAAAGAATTGACTGTTGCTCTAGTCCCATTACTGCTACCATTTAGTAGCTGCACATCCCACACGTTGGCCACCAAAAGCATGCTTGCTAAATAGGCAGTGTTCTCAAATGTTGTTGTTGGCTGATTACATGCACACCACAACTGAACAATAAGAATTTACCAAAGCTACAATTAAGCGAATTACAATCCTTTATTCTCATGCTTATAAAATTTCTCATCTTTATATTTTTATAGAATCTATCTTCATTAACCTCCACAAACAGTATTACAGTTTTTTTGATCCGAATGGTACAACCACTCATATCTATGCATCTAAAATACTCACCAAATGGAGAACCATGCGCTCCAAAAGGAGATGAAGCAACAACTTGGCAGCTACCAAATGTCGTAGTGGATGGAAGAGTAATGCTTGGTTTGTGAAATAGAGTTTTTAAGAAATCAATTCGTATGTATTCTAACCTTTTTCCACAAGTGAAAACGTAGGATTCCCTTCCTATGTTTGGCAATGTTGAGAAAGTAATGTGGGCAATTTTTTTAAGGGAAATTTTAGTCATACTCAACAATTTTCTTTTGATACTCAACATATATTTTAAAGGGTTAATTACATAAAAATCAATAAAATAATTT
>QANT01003291.1:0-19551 GCA_003254885.1 Purshia tridentata | reverse complement strand
ACATTTATGCAATGCCGGTTTCTAGTGTGGCTTCCGAATGTGCATTTAGCTCAGGGTCAAGGGTGGTGGATCCTTTTAGGAGTTCTTTGACTCCTAAAATGGTGGAGGCATTGATATGCACAAACAATTGGCTCAAGGCAGATGAATTTAGTTATTACAAGGAGCCAACCCAAGATGAACTGGAGCTTTATTCAACCTTGGAGGAAGTTGAAAATGGTAATCCTTTATTCTTTTTATCATTTTTGCAATTTTTTGTGTTTAATGGTGGCTGCAATTTTTTATTTTATTTTGATGGTTTATGCATTACTAATTTTTTGGTTTGGTTTTTTAATCTTCAGAGGTGCTAGCAACCAAAAATCTCCAAGGAAATCCTCTATCGGCATCAACTACAAGTGGCTCAGCTGCCCAATCATCCATCCAAGCTTCCACCTAAAAGGTTGTTTTATATTAAGTACATTTCAGCCAATTTCCTTTATTGATATTATTAGATAGTATAGAAGAATTGGAGCAATTGGTGATTTATCTTTGTTTTGTTTTCTAACTTGTATATACCAGCAGATCCATGTTAAAATGTAATGCTTGAATCCTTAATAGTTGATTGCTTGAAGGCTGAAACCTTGAAATTGAAGTACCAGGTCCAACAAGTTCCAACAGACACTCTTTTACAATCTACTACCTAAGCTACAGTAGCTATAGCAGCTATCAATATGCATGGTGTTTAATTAGTTGTTTACTTGTTTAAACTTAATAGTCTTTGAAATTTGATTTGAATTGTATTTTTCAATCTTTGTGAGTTTGTGATTTTGGGTGGCTGCAGTGCAGGTTTCTTTTTAAGTTCTAAATTGTATTTGTTTAACATTTTAACTTGTTTGTGACCTTATGTTGTTGTAACCTCATATTTGAGTATTCAGATAAGTTGTTTGTAATATTTAAAACAAAAAAATGTTGGATGAACCAATACCCGGCCCATACCAACAACCAACAAAGTTGGGTAATAACCAACACCCGACCCAACAAGGTCGGGCCAATAATGGTTGCAAGAATTCTCCAAATTCGGTTGGTCGGGTGGGTCGGCTGTTTAGCGGATAACCACCCGACCCAACCCATTTCCACATATTCTAACAAGGCTAACCTATAGTAAAATTGTTTTTGTGCTTGAAACTCGATAAGTTTATGAAATTGTAGTTGAGCTTTTAATATTAAGTATTTTATCTTGATTATATTATGTGAGACATCCATCTAATATGCATTTGAAAGATTTGACAGATTTGAGATGAATTCAAAAATGTATTGCAAAATAATTTTAAATGTAAAGGATTTCAAAGAGTGATCGCGAGGTCTTAGAGAAAGCTTGTATTTAAAATATTTTGAAATGGCTAACTTGCTTTTAAATTTCTATTCTTATTTTCTGGTCCACTCGTTGAGATTATCTCATCATTTTCTCATTTTCTTGTCGTTTAAACTTTCTCTCAAGTATAAGAGATCGTTAAGGTCGAGCTGTACCACACTGAGGCAGAAGTTCTTTAGTATAATTTTATCTCCCTGAGTAGATTTCATCTTTCTGTTGTAACTCAAATTATACATGCTCTGAGAACCTTGTAGTAAATTTGAATTTGTATTGTTTATTGAGGTTTTGAATTGGGATAGAGACCCCTAGTTGTGGTTGTGGTAGAGGTGGCTGTTGTGTTTAGAAGTGTTCTTTACATGTTTTTTTTTTCAATGGGTTAATCCAATTTTCAAGGGAGGTTTTGCCATATTGTCGGTAGGATTTTCCTTGATATTGGATTCTAACAGCATCACTTCGGGTTCTAAGGTGGAATTTGGGTTCGAACGTGTCATAATGTATGTATTGGTCAGGAAAAGAAAGCTAGCAAGTTGAGGGATTGATACGAGCCTGGCTAATTGTTGGGACTCCTAAAGAAAAAGAGGATATATAGAATAAATGAAGTGGTTACAAGCATAATCGAAATATATTAGGAGATGGAACCTTTTAGTCTTCTCTTGGTGGGCCCATTATTATCATCACTTTTTGTCTATCAACAATGCTACATTAACCATATTTTCATATCATAATTTTATATCATCTTACGTGGTAATCTATATGAAATTTATATATTGGACAGTAAAAAAATAAAAATAAAAATCCTAAAAAAAGAAGGAAAAGTCATGTCCAGTATAATAATGACACGTAAAATAGTATAAGAAATGTGGCATAAAAATAGGGAGGCGATTTTCGCACTCCACTTTTCTCCGTTGCACTCCTTTTATTTTTTAAAATGTTTTTATTATATTTTTCATTCTATATTTTCAAATCTAACCTTATAATTTCGATTTACAATTTTTTTTATTTCTTTAAATTTCCCTTTTAGCTCTTTTTTTATTAATTGTTCTTTTAACACCATTGGTCTTCTATGGTGGTCAAAACTTTTTCCATCTCTGCCTAGCTCTTTCATTCTTCCTACACTCTTATTGTCTTCTTTCACACCTAATCAATTTTATACTTCATTTCTTTTTTTTTAAATTGCAAACAATATTGTCATCCGAACGAGGCAAATTAAAACCAAAAAACCAATTTAAATAATGAAACATACAAAAAACAACGATGTGCGTTTACTACCGTAATAAAAAGCTAAAAGGAAAATTAGGAAAAATATAAAAAATATAAAAACATTCATCCATTCAAGAGAAGGAACAATTTGATTGCCGGCAATTATCCATTCTTTCCTCTAAATGAACAATTTGACTCTCTTCTCAAGAATCCATTAAATTTCTCTAAAACATTATCCACAATCAAAGGACTTCATTTTATGTTCATTTAGTCTTCCATTATCTTCTTGGTTTTCTTGTTTGATCCTCCAGTGCTGATTATTCCCATTTAAAAATAGTTTAAGAACTTAATAGATTATCTTTCCAAACTTATTCAATGGTCGTAATCCACCAATTAATCTTCTTTGTAGTTGATACTTTCTGAATTTTCTTTCAAAGTCTTCAAATGTTCATTGAGAAGTCGATAGTTTTAGCATTTGGATTTATTCATCCTCTTGAATTTGTTGGTAGCCATGGTATAGGGAAGGAAGGAGGATAAATGACAGGAGAAGACGATGATCTATCATTAAAGCGGAATTGTTTTTTTCTTTTTCTTTTTCTTTTTTTGATAAATTATTCAAAGGTTGATGGATAAATATAAAATGGATGGCGAAATCTTGACCATTAATTTGAACGATCTAGATTAAAAGTCAAGTATAGTCTGGCAAACAAAGAACTAGCAGAAGATCCACTTCCAAATTGTTCGTGCAGACTTTGGTGTTTGAGTTGGAGTTTACCAAGGGAATTTAAATAAATAAATAAAATATTGTAAATCAAAACTATAAGGGTAGATTTGGAAATAAAATAAGAAAAATTTAATAAAAAAAATAAAAATAAGGAGTGCAAATAGAGAAAAGTGGTGTGTGGAAATTGCCTCTCTAAAATTATGGTTAGAATAATATTATTGTTTGTCTATTAAAGAAAGACTTTACACTAGAAGAAAGAGAGATCTTCTAGTCTTCTCTTGGTGGACCCATCATTATCATCACCTTTTGTCTTTTGGAGAGAGTCTTTACTCAGAGAAAGAGAGACTTTACTGGGAGAAAGAAACAAAAGAATGGGAATAGGTTGAGGATACTCACAACCAAGCCAAAGCCTTTTGGCTGAGTACCATATAGCTCAAAAAGTGATTCATCATTCTTAACCTATCCTCAGCTCATCAACAACTGTCTATTACAGAAGCCACTTATTTATAGCTATCTACCTACTCCAAAAGTGAAAATCATTGTTAGCCACACATATAGCTACCAAAACATGGGGCCAAAAGAATTGGTGGCATATAAAAACAAAGTTGTAGGGAAATTTTCAGGGACCCCTCTCCAACACACACAACCCCAAAAACTCACAACAATGTGATTCTTAATTCGATTCTCAACAACTTTTTCATTTTCAAAGCTTTCTTTATTTTCATTGTCATAGCTATTCAAGTTATTTATTTATTTTTTTTTGTATTTCTCCAAGCTCCTAGCCCTTTTGGTATTTGTATTTCTTTTTTGTTTCTTGCTGAAATAAAACTTTTCTTTTAGCATCAAGTTGACATAAATGTTAGTTTCCATTTCTAGTGAGCTTTCATTTCCGGTTGTGTTGCTTTATTATTTATTTTTATTTTTGGTTCTTCATTCTCAAAGTTCTAGATCATTCTACGCAATAAAAGAACTTAGATAGGCTTTTTATGTTCATTTCTTATCGTTTAATCGTTTGTTAGGAGTTAGATAATTTATTTGGCGCATTTAGTTTAATTTACATTTAAATTTTTGCTTTTAAATACATATTTTTCTAATCAGTTATTCTAAGTTGATTGGTGGCATGCTTGCACAAGAGTTGGAAGCCTTGTAGTATCCACAACGAGGTGCTTTGACTAGACTCTCGACCCTCTACGCGACAGATATTTTTTTGAGCTTAGTGAGGTCTAAATGAACCTCCAATAACAATTTTCCTACGATTCATATAGGTATTCCAATCCATAGAACATATGGGTATTTCAATCCATATGGTTATGTTAACACATATAGGAGTAGTATAACTTGTTCCCACTACAACATCAATATTACCCACTGATGGGGGCTCTTAAAGTAATTGAATAGGGCATGAAGAAGTTCAATGAGGGTCTTCAAAATTTACAAAAGAACCTTTGTACATCAAGAGCCAAACAAGAAGATTTCATAAAAAATTGAGAGTTTATTTTCAAACAGGCAATATATGACGAAGCCTTGCTAAGACACATCTTCACATTGTGCCACCAGCTCCCCCACCCAAGAGAAAAGAAGAAAAATTAGACGAAGTGTGTGAAGAAAAGCTTTTGGTGGGTTAGGAAGAACTTAATGTATTGAAAAAGTTATATCAATCTCTAAGTTATGCAGTGATGAAAACACAAATAATATTGCCTCAACAAAAATTGAACCAATAGAAGCTCATTTTTTGTGGGCACCAAAAATTGTGAGTTAACTGTGGAATTTGACATGGTGGTTGGAAACAAAGTTGATTTGGAAAAGTCATTTTTGGCTAAATTAACAAAATCTTATTTGAAGGTGATTATCAATGAATTTATCACAATTGGGGGCAATGTTATTTTGCCAAATTAGAGGACAATAAAAATTGTCTAAGTTCTTTGTTTCATGACCTGCAAAAATATAATCGTCAACTCAAAAATGAGAAAAGATCAAGATTTGGGGTCAAGCATGGATGGCCACCTTCTAAAGCTTGGGCGTATAACTTGTTGATATATTTGGATGGATTTATAATTTGTGGGGCCATGCTAGTTTTGGATCAAACGCTTTGGGCAAGTCTGGGGCTGAGAATTTTAGTCCAAAAAAGAGTTTGCTTTTCTTATTTTCGCTACATATTTACTCTTTGGGCATGGTTGAAGGTGTTAAGAAAGACTCACTTGCAAGTCAAATGAGCAAATTTTTGCCGAGATTTAGAGTTTCTAAGTATTATACAGGCAAGTATATAGTCACACAACAATGGGTCCATGATTGCAAATTTTTGTTTTGACAGCACCATTTCCACAAAACTCTTTGTAATCAACGCACTTGTAGCCTACAAGGCTTGCGCTGCTATTGCATCGAGAAACTCCATGGCCAACATCATAAGGGCAAGGCGAGGACAAGATTGCTGTGAGGCTAGATATCATCAAAGTACATCATCGTAGAAAGAAACATAGGGTAAGGTTTTCCGTTGAAAATATTGGCAACGAGATAGAAGAGCGCACCCTCGATCTAGGCCGAGTTGTATGCACAACGTGGTGCCATCATGGTCATGCATGGTTGTGCATAGCTCTTTATGGTTATATGGTCAAGTTATTTTTTTATGGCTGAGATAGCTTACGACTGAGGCTTCGGTGGCATGTTGTGCAACCCAACTTGAGATTGTTTACAATCGATATTTTGAGAGTTTTGGCCAAGCATCATCAAACTAGGTAGGCCCTAGCCAAAATCTTCTTGGCTTGATGGGCAAATATTCTAGGCATAATGGGCAATCCCTTAGCAAGTTCACCACCCTCTCTGTACCATTGTTGAAGTTTGTGCCAAAAAACTCAAAAGGCCTAGACAATGGCAAGGTTTTTCGGTCGAAAGTCTTTGGATTTCACGGCTCGAAAATTAAAAGCTCCTAGGTAATCCACACTTGCAGCGACCACAAAGCTTGCGTCAAGAAACTAATAGCTAAAAGAGAGAAGAAGCATGTCGATTGTAGAGCAACCCAAGCCGAGACAATTTGTGATCGAGAGTCAATTCTCCTTATGGTCAAGACATGTTTTCAGTAAAGAAGCTTTAAGTTCGAGACAAAAGGAAAAATGTTTTGATCGACTAAGAAGGAAAGAATTGTTGCATTTTTTTCAGCTGGGAATAGCTATGGTTGAGCACAACTTCGATGAAAGTCAAAATACTATAGTTTTCAGTCGAGATAGTATTCTAGAGTGGGATCGTTTTGGGTTGGATGTTAGTTGGAATCCTTAGATATGCTGTTACTAAGAATTGAAATAGATGGAAGAAGTAGAGGCAACAAAGGCAAATACAACAGTCATGCCATGTAGTTGCTAACTTGAAAAATAAAGGAAAGCTTTTTTTTTTTTATTGAAGCAAGACAAAAAGAAGAACATGCTTAGAAATAAAGTGAAGGGCTTAATAAAATAAAAGAAAAGGATGTAAGGAGCAGCTAAACAAGAAGGCGGCATGAATATTCATTCATTGCAATGATAAAGTGGATTTCACTTTAGAAGAAGAAAAACAAAAAAGTTGACAAAAATCAAGATTGTTATGCATACATATATATAGGATAGCTTTATTTTGGGATTCTCACAAACTTCTAATTTGTGGGATTCTCACTACAGCCCTTAAATTTCATTTAATGAAATTTAATGGCTCCAATTAAATGAGGCTAACCCACCCCAACTAACCCACAGTAAACCCAATACCCCAACCCCTGCAACTCATGAAACCCCAATCCCCTTGGTATTGAACCCATTGTGACAAATTAGAGAACCCATCGCCACCGTGGTTGCACCTTCAGGCGGGGCTGCTTAGAGAACCCATGAACGATGGCGCGACCTCATAGAGACGAAGACGTGACTAACTTTACGAAGACGGAAGCTCGCCTGTGAAGACGTGACCTTCTTTGCATCTAGGTCCAGAGAGAAGACGGAAGCTCGCGACCTCATAGTGATGAAGATAACTCAACCATTGTTCAACCTTGGTGCGACGGTATTGCTACAGGCGCGACCTCCACCAACAAAGAATTCAAGCGCAACAGCTCTGCTCTAGGCTTGACATCACAGTGACGAAGACCTAGGCACGATTAGACCTCAAGCGCAACCTAGACAGAACTCTAGCCATGACCTAGACTAAGATGGAGACGAAGACAAAGCTCCACATGGCTAGTACAAGTTCTGTATAAACAATGTGGTTATTCGACATTGATTGAGATGTAACTGATGGTATGTGGTTGTGACAGATTTTTGGATTGTAGAATTCATATCATAAAATTTGTAATTCTGTTAGTTGAAGCTTCTTGTAATAAGCTATAAAGCTTTCTCATACTGTGTCATTATTTTTGGTTGAAAAATATCAATGAGAAATTTACAAGGTTTTCTCTGATTTTCTCTTTAGGTTTCTATATTTTTCTTGCTTGCCAAACACCTTTATACTAAGATTTCTACATTTATAACCAAGATACATGCATTATTAATTGAGTAATGTTGCCTAGAAGGCATCATTATTTTAATTTTTTGTAGGCAAAATTTGTATGTTACTGGGTACACATGCACAAGACATCTGTACAATGATGTTATTGGGTTCTTTTGACCCAAAACTGGCATAATCCTTAAGCAATGAGGTAAACTGTGTACCAGACAACTCAAATTGGATTGCCAAATTGTTCATACACTAAACATAAGTTGACACATCCTACAAAGACCTCAAGAGCTCCTTAATTCTAGTATGATGCAAATCAATTCTTACATAATTTTTCGTGTATAAACAGGTATGGAAGTTGAGGAGTTCAAAGTAAATTCTATTATGGTAAATGCCAATCCCGAATCTAACAATATCGGGATACCGTTTATTGGTCAACAATTTCAAGACTTGGAAGAAGCTGAGAAATTTTACAAAGTATCAGATTTGATTATTAATTGCACAGCCACAAGAAGAATAAAGATGGTGAATTAGTTAGGGGGAGTTTGTGTGCAACAAAGAAGGAAAAGGCCAATAAGAGCTAAAAGGCACTGAAAAAAGGAAATGTAGAGTTAAAAGGGTGGGTTGTTAAGCTAGAATGATTGTTGTGAAATCAAAGCTAGGATGATTTGTAGCTACTATATTTGATGAGGCTCATTGCTATGATTTAATAACACCTCAAAGACGCCACTTAATGAAGTCTCGACACTGGATTACAAATACTCAAAGATTGTTGGGTGAACAGTTGACCCAAGCCGATAGTATGACATATTTTGGGTGCAAACAGGTAGTCTTGAGAATATTGGTTATACACTTAAAGATACACACAACCATCAAAGAGATAAGTGTACACAGTTACGCGATTATTTTATGTTGGAGCAAGAGAGAAATCCAAGGTTTAGTAACAACATCCAAGCTGATGATGAGCAAAAGATCACTTATGTCTTTTGGTCTGATGCAATTTCTAGGAGACAATATAGGGTTTTCAGAGATGTGGTTATCTTCGACAACACTTATAACACCAATCAGTGATGAGGGTAAACCATCATGGCCACTCAATGTCCCCACATCCTTTTTTGAGAAACATAGTGAATTATTTCATCTCGCATTATATGTGATTGACAAGGCCCTACTAAATGATGAGGTGAGGCAAATTTTTCGTAGAGCTATGGAATTGGTTATTTTTAAAATTGCTGTAGAAATTAGCAACTTTCTACGGTTTTTCTCTTAAGAAATCTTTAGGTTTTGATGCTCAAATTTTGATACACTAGGAGTTGGATTTTGAAATTGCTACAGTGGTTTATAAATATGTTTTTAGATGTGTTCCATTTGGTTTTACTCGTTTTGACTCAAAAAATACAAAATTGGGATTTTTGACCAAATAAACAATGATTTACATAAATTCACAGAGCAAGTACTGCTTATATGGCCACATTTAGAATAAGGGATATAATTTAGGGTTAAGATACCTCTTCATACTCTATAACTTGATACAAAGTGCATAGGCAAACCTAAGTTGTTCTTGGTGTGTTGTTTTTTGCAACCAAGGTAACGATGAATTCTTTGATTTGTTGCGATGGGTTAAATTACAAAGGGATTGGGGTTTCACAAGTTGCAGGAGTTGGGTTATTGGGTTTTTTATGGGTTAGTTGGGATGGGTTAGCCTCATTTAATTGGAACCATTTGATTTCATGTAATAAAATCTAAGGGCTATGGTGGGAAACTCATAAATTAGAAATTTGTAGGAATCTCACAATAGAGCTGGCCTATATATATACTTCTAAGACATTATGTGATTGCAGGCATGCATGGTCCATTACCCCAACACCTATCAAAGCCAACCAATTTGATTGGCATGCTAACTCCATTAAACAACTAATGTTTAGTTGTTCTATCTCATAACCACCAAATTACCTCTATTAACCTATTATTTGTACAGGTTGAGGTGCCTATTACTCAGTACACGCCAATCTCAGTGTGTTGGTGGCTGCAAATATAAAACCTGACATTAACATAGATAATGCTTCTACAACTAACAACAGTTTTGTTTGCTGGAATGGTTAGATTACATATATAATGTAAAAGTCATTAGCCATACTTTATTAAACCAATCTTTCGTTCAATAGTGTTTATCACTTTTACTGCAATAGTTGGTTATTTATAACAACTGTTTTATAAATAGTTTGAAACAACCTAGATAATGGTGGTCAGGTGAGGCATGTGCGGCTAGCAATCATACCAACTAATTGCAAAAGCTAGTTTGAACAAAAACTACTAATATTGTAATGGTGATATGGCTTGTCTCTGACCATTCAACCCAACAGAAATCAAAAGTATTGGCTGTTTAACTAGTTACACTAACTTCAAACAATGATTTCATTCGGTGTATAATCTACATTGAAACTTTTGGGTTTGCTAACATATTTTGTGGCTAATTACACTAATTGCAGAATATTGAAGCTAAACAACACCAAATGGGAAGCTAATGAAATGGTGAAAATGCATTCCAACCACATTGATAAACATATATTTATATAGGTGATTGCCTGAGAAAGTACATACACTGTTGCTTAGGGATGCTATTTATAAAGCATATTTCTATTACAAACTACTTAATAAGTTTGCATACACCAACTAGATTATAACTTGAACATGTAAGTTAAACTCCTAATAAAAGTAACACATCAAACTTCACCACCCTAAATTACAATGTCCAAAAGAAGTACACTTGTTATTCTATATTTGCCTACCAAGCTAATATATACTAGCAATTGCTACTATCTAAAACCTCCAATTCAAAAACAAAAGTGTTGCAGCAAATTTACTAAAGTCTCAAATTAGAGATTCCAAGCTTTCCTTTAAGCTTAAGATCACATGATTTTAACTTGTTATTAGGTCATGGTGATTTTTACAAAGTTAAACCATTAAGCTGTCAATTTTATGCACTTTCAAAGTTTTACATATGAGGATTTAATGCACGAATTCTTATACAATTGGAATAAAGTTTTGAATTTGTCCACATGATTTGGACCAAAATATACCAGGTTGGCGTTTTTGACCAAATGCACAGCAAACTTCATAAAACTTCACTTCCACAACTCCTTTTACCTTGAAAAGTTTTATACGTAAGTGTTAATATGTAAACTGATGATCTGGAAATTATTTGGTTAAAATTATTTTTTTTAGACTTTATAAAAATCTATGATTAAGTACTACTCTTTTGGCATTTTTTAAGGGGCTTTAAAGTTTAAACTGTCATATTTTATTTTATTGCTTTTGGGCCAAAACTTTTGGTTTGAATAAATCACAAACCATCCATAGGAATGTTCTAAGGCCACGAGAGATCCAATTAGCCCTAAAATGGAACTTGGGTAGTAAAAGCCCTTGTTTTTCAACTTACAAGCTACATCCTTTTCTGTAAATTGTCCATTTTGATATTTTGATTTCATGTCTTGAATTATAACATTTCACATGATTTATGACTCATAAAAAGTTTTATTTTGATTTTTTAATTTGACATGCATTGCTTATCATGAACTAATTCATGGTGAAAATGATAACTCTAATATACATATGTTAAGCATGACCCGAAATTAGATTTGAACTTGATGGTTGAATGAAAACATTTTTATAGCTGGCACAAATATAAATAAATAACTATATAAATGACTCATTGCAAAAATTGTATAGTACCCATATGGAAAATAGAAAGTCCATAGGGCCATAACATCACAATTATATCTGTCATACCAAAAGTAGAACGAGTGTACGCATGGATATTTTGCGGCTCCAATAATGGCTTGTAAGGTCTTCATTAATAAGCCTAGTTCATTACTAAAAAATATATTATAACTAAATGTACTGAAGAACTACTATTACTAACCAACTAAAATGGTTTCCCCGTTTTGGGTGTAAGTGCATATTAAACAATAAACATACATTCACCCAAAGACAATTTAATATTTAGCTCTAATATAAATAAATTATCAAGTACTTGTGGGTTAAATCCTAACAAACTATCACAAATGCAAGTCATAATTGATTAGGGGGATGGAGGAGACGTCATGGTTGGTCTACCGTTGTATCGTCAATATCAACTCTTTGTCCTAACGATGTGTCATCTACACCTGGTCTATCCAATACTTGTGCACCGCAAACATCTCCAATACTCATAGTACTCATGTTGTAAAAGTTGCGCAGTTGCAAGCGTGTTACTACTTGCCATCCAACTTGCTGTGCGTGAGTTGCTTGAACTAAGATATCGTTTGTGTGTAACAATCTTTCAAATGATACCATAGTGAACCCAAACTGATCTTTCTTTATTCTGGACACAGTATCAGCCCATTCACAATCAAATAAAACCACTAAACATCTGTCATCATACTTGAGCTGAAGGATGTCAATTAAAACACCATAATATCCAACTCGACCAACTCGTAGATTTTGTTCTCTTTTACTAGCAAAGCTATTAGTATCTACTATTACAAAAACACCGAAGTTTTGATCCTGAAACGGAAGTCATTTGTGACAAAGCTCTTGTACCTAGTTGCCCACTGGCATGGACCTTATGAGAGTGCCTATAAATTTGCATCAACTTCAATTTAATTCTTTAGCATCCCTACAACTGCATAGGTTCATAACTCATCTTCTGAGCTCATTACTTAATGGCATGCCAGTAAAATGAAAATATATGTTCTCATACTTTGAAGTCCCAACATAATGATACTTACATTCTTTGACAGCTGTGTAAGGGTGTTATCTGCTAGAGTGTCAGCTTCCAACAGAGAGGTTTGTCTATTTCAGGATGCACAAACCCTTTCACGGTGTTCCCTAAAAATTGGAACAACTTTCGCATGAAAATATGTCACTCTCAAATTTTTCCAATTGGTTGATTTTTGATGGGTAAACAAAAAGGTCTCAATTAAAAATAAAAACAAGAAAAAAGTGTTCACCCTATCAAATATATAAGCTACTCATTTCGAGTATATATGCAGGAATTGAATAAGCTAGTTGTCTTAGAATAAGCCATTTACACGTGTCCAATAGTAAGTGTTTTCAATAAAAGCTTTTGAAAATCAGAATTAATTTGACCCCTTTTATATTGCGTTAACATGATGGTCCTTCATGTCAGATATTGCCAAACTAGCCAAATTTATAAGTAATCTAACCTCAAGAATGGCTACACCTCTGGGCAATTGGAAAGAACACATACGTGCAAACATTCCCAAGTGACATTGTCTAGATATACATCAGTGTCCACACCCTTATCAATGCCACAACACTGAAATATCTCATACTGTAACACCCCGCACCTTTCAAAAATGGTTTTGAAAAGTTTTTTTAAAGTTTTCGGGATTTTATTTGGAAAGTAAAACGTTTTGGACGTTTTTCAAATTTTAAAGTTTGACTTTTAAAAGGGGGCAAAAGTTGACTTTTTGTTCGGGAGGACTTTTTGCGTTGACTTTGGGTTCGTTGGAAAGGTCTCGTCCTCACGAGTTCGTAGACACGTAGCACGCGTCGAACAGAGCTATGGTTTGAAAGTTACGGACGTGTGAAGAGAAGGACACATTGGTAATTTTGAAAAAGGTGATTTTAAAAGCCCAAAAATCCAGAAAATTCTTCAGTCTTCTCTCTCCTCTCTCCCGACGTTTCTCTCTCTCCTGAGCCTCACCTTCAGCCGTGACTTTCGCCGGTGCGTGGGGGCGCGTCCGGCGGCGGCTGAAGTCGATCCTTGGCTTCCCGTGCTCGCCGGCTCCTCCTCTTCCTTCCTGTGGTGGCGGCTCCTCATGGAATAGCCCAGAAGTTGAGTTGTCGTTCGCGCACAGTCGGCGTCGGCGGCGATCTCGCCGTTTCCGGCGACGACGAGGCTCAGTGACCGCCCAGATCTTCTCCCCTAGTCGAGCCCAGCTTGTTGGTGGGTTCGATTGAACCGTTGGACCGCCGTGGACGACGGATCGGCGTTGAGCAGGCCGCCGGCTTCCCAGCCGTTTTGCTTCCTTTTCCGGCCACTTTTGGCCGTCGACCCAGGTTTGAGAATCGATCCTCTCAACCTCCTCTACCTGTTTGTGTTGTCCGTTGTTGACGTTAGAGAGTTTGACTTTTGGCAGTTGACCACCCTTTGACCACCGCGGGTACCGCCGCGTGTGGGGGTTCCAGCGACTTCTTTCAGTGTTTTTGGCCTCGGGACAACCACCCGAGCTTGTGGGTGAGTTCTTGGACCGTTCTTCTGTTTTGTCAGGGCCGGGCAGCCACCGTGTGTGGTGGTTCCCGCCCGTTTTTGTAATTGTTGACTTGGTTGTGAAACTTGTTTGTGTTGCTTGGTTGTCTGGTCTTAGCAGGTACACTCGGCACGGGAATTTGTATTCCTGATGCCGTTATGCTGCCGGATTTTAGAATCCGAGCAAAAGAGCCACGAAGGACACGAAGGGCAGTTCAGTCTTTTCGCACGGTCACTGTGAGTGAACCTAAGTTCAACTCATTTTCCAGTTCAGTTACTTGTTTGATTGCTGTGCTTGTTTGACTGTTTGCCGTTTGCTAGTTAAGAGGTTACGGAACTAGGATTGGGGATCTCGAGGATTTAGGGATTAAAGAAGAGACCGAAGTACCAGTGGGTTTAGTTGAGGATTCAGTGGATTCTAAAGGTTGTTTGAGGATTCTATGTTACGGAAGGATCTAGTTGGAATCCCATGAAAGGATCTTGTGGATTGTTCGAGGTGATCTTTCAGTTAGAGGTTAAATTGAGGATCTTTGAGGGATTAAGGATTTCAGTGGATTGGATCGGTTTAGAGGCTTTGGTGATCAGGTTAAGGTTCATGATTTGTGATTGTGGTTTGACTGTGCTTGAGGCATTAAGATGGATTGTGATTGATTATTTTATTTCAGTAATTTGAGGTTTTCAGTAGATTTCACTCACACGAGCTCTAGTGAGCTTACTGGGTTTGTGTGTAAACCCGGTGCACCTGTGGTTGGGTGCAGGGTTTGGTTTTGCAGGTTGAGCAAGCTGAGGAGGCAGTGGAGAGAAGACGAGGCAGCGGGACCAGCAGCCGTTTCAGAAAAACTTATTTTACGGTTTTATTTTCGTTACCTGTGGTTGGGTGCAGGATTTGGTTTTGCAGGTTGAGCAAGCTAAGGAGGCAGTGGAGAGAAGACGAGGCAGCGGGACCAGCAGCAATTTCAGAAAAACTTATTTTACGGTTTTATTTTCGTGTAAAGGGTTTTACAGCTTGATTTTATAAATGTGTTTTGTAAAGTTACAGTGATTTAAATAAATTATTTTATATTCATGGCTCACAGTTTCAGAAAAAGGGCCCACAGGGAACAGTTATCAATTTTCAGCAGTTTAGGCACGTGCCCGAGGGTCGGGGCGTGTCAATATGGTATCAGAGCTAGACCGGCCGGAAGTGTGGGGATTGCAAGACCCAGGGACCAAGACCCTGATGTGGGCGGCTGCGGGGCAGCGGCAAGCTACCAGGTGAGGTGAAGTGAGCGATCCCACACCACCCGGAGCTGGAATGGTAATGTTACAGAGGAAAGCCAGTTGGAAAGAAAGACAGTTTGGAAAAACTACAGTTTCAGTAAAACCAGTTTGAGAAAAAAATTTGAATTTCCAAAGTATTTTCAGAAAAATATTTGATGTGAGCCATGAAAGGGTTTGAGAAAATTTTCAAACGTGTCCCTCGCACTGCCATCGTCTCTCCTGCTCCTCAGCAAGTTCAGAAAAGTTGGAAGTTAGTTAAGGGAAGTTCACAATTGGTAAAGTTGTTCAGTGAGAACAGAGTTAGTTTGGTTACGGTTTAGAAAAGGAAGTTTAGTGGTTTGAACAGTTTCACCCTAGTGACTTAGCTTACGAGGTAGCGGAGTTACCGAGGAAGTAGCTAGGTGGGACCTAGACTGTTGTTTTCACGGACGTTTGGGGTTTACTTTGGTGCTTTTCTCGAGTTGTGGGTCGCTTTTGACCAGCTTACTCGTTAGTTGTCGTTGGTTTTCGACGTTGTTCAGATTTGCGCAGCGAAAGAGTAGTGGAAGTTCAGTTACAAGGAAAACACGACAAGCTTGTTGCCGCTAGTTCTTTAGTTAAGGTTTACGTGGTTGCTTGCTTGCTTGTTTTTGTTTGTGCTCAGTTTGTTTTTCAGAAGGCTTTGAAAAGCAGTTTCAGTTTTGAAAAACGGTTTCAGTTTTGAAAAAGGTTTCGGTTTTAAAAAGGAAAAGGTTTCCAGTTTGAAAGAGTTTTCAGTTGGACTTGTGTGCCTTTGCTTGCTTGTGTTGTTGTTGGTGACTGTGAGAAATCACTCTGTTGTTACTTTTCCTTGGGAATTTCGAGGACGAAATTCTTTTAAGGGGGGTAGTTTGTAACACCCCGCACCTTTCAAAAGTGGTTTTGAAAAGCTTTTTAAAAGTTTTCGGGATTTTATTTGGAAAGTAAAGCGTTTTGGACGTTTTTCAAATTTTAAAGTTTGACTTTTAAAAAAGGGGGCAAAAGTTGACTTTTTGTTCGGGAGTGCTTTTCGCGTTGACTTTGGGTTCGTTGGAAAGGTCTCGTCCTCACGAGTTCGTAGACACGTAGCACGCGTCGAACAGAGCTACGGTTTGAAAGTTACGGACGTGTGAAGAGAAGGACACATTGGTAATTTTGAAAAAGGTGATTTTAAAAGCCCAAAACCCCAGAAAATCCTCACTTTCTCTCTCCTCTCTCCCGCTGTCTCTCTCCCTCTCGCGACCTCTTCTCCAGCCGTGCCTTTCGCCGGCGCGTGGGGGCGCGTCCGGCGGCGGGCTGGGCTGGTGTTTGGCTCGACGTGCTCGCGCCGCCTCCCTCTTCCTTCCCATGGTGGCGGCTCGCCATGAAACACCTCGGAAAGTGGAGAACCAGATCGCGCACAGTCGGCGTCGGCGGCGATCTCGCCGTTTCTGGCGACGTCGAGGCTCAGTGACCGCCCAGAACTCTTCCTCTCGTCGAGCCCAGCGTGTTGGTGGGTTCGATTGACCCGTGGGACCGCCGTGGGCGACGGATCGGAGCTAGGTGTGCCGCCGACTTTCCGGCCAGTTTTCTTCCTTTTCCGGCCACTTTTGGCCGTCGACCCAGGTTTGAGAATCGATCCTCTCAACCTCCTCTACCTGTTTGTGTTGTCCGTTGTTGACGTTAGAGAGTTTGACTTTTGGCAGGTTGACCACCCTTTGACCATCGCAGGTACCGCCGCGTGTGGGGGTTCCAGCGACCGTTCTTTGGTTTTTGGCCTCGGGACAACCACCCGAGCTTGTGGGTGAGTTCTTGGACCGTTCTTGTGTTTTGTCGGGGCCGGGCAGCCACCGTGTGTGGTGGTTCCCGCCCGTTTTTGTAATTGTTGACTTGGTTGTGAAACTTGCTTGTGTTGCTTGGTTGTCTGGTCTTAGCAGGTACACTCGGCACGGGAATTTGTATTCCCGATGCCGCTATGCTGCCGGATTTTAGAATCCGAGCAAAGGAGCCACGAAGGACACGAAGGGCAGTTCAGTCTTTTCGCACGGTCACTGTGAGTGAACCTAAGTTCAACTCATTTTCCAGTTCAGTTACTTGTTTGATTTCTGTGCTTGTTTGACTGTTTTCCGTTTGCTAGTTAAGAGGTTACAGAACTAGGATTGGGGATCTCGAGGATTTAGGGATTAAAGAAGAGATCGGAGTACCAGTGGTTTAGTTGAGGATTCAGTGGATTCTAAAGGTTGTTTGAGGATTCTAGGTTACGGAAGGATCTAGTTGGAATCCCAAGAAAGGATCTTGTGGATTGTTCGAGGTGATCTTTCAGTTAGAGGTTAAATTGAGGATCCTTGAGGGATTAAGGATTTCAGTGGATTTGATCGGTTTAGAGGCTTTGGTGATCAGATTAAGGTTCATGATTCGTGATTTGTGGTTTGACTGTGCTTGAGGCATTAAGATGGATAATTGAGGATAATTGAGGAATTACAGATTGAGGCAGTGATTTTGATCGGTTTAGAGGATTTGGTGATCAAGTTATGGATTATGATTTATGTTTTGTGATTGGATTATTTTACTGAATTATTAATTTGAGGTTTTTATTTAGATTTCACTCACACGAGCTCTAGTGAGCTTACCGGGTTTGTGTGTAAACCCGGTGCACCTGTGGNTGGGTGCAGGGTTTGGTTTTGCAGGTTGAGCGAGCTGAGGAGGCAGTGGAGAGAAGACGAGGCAGTGGGACCAGCACTGTTTTCAGAAAGTTATTTTACCCTGTGATTTTTATGAAAAAGGTTTTACATTTGGTTTTATATGAATTGTTTAGTAAAATTTCAGTTGTGCTTTTATAAAGTATTTTATATTCATGGCTCACAGTTTCAGAAATAGGGCCCACAGGAAACGGTTGTCGGTTTTCAGCAGTTTAGGCACGTGCCCGAGGGTCGTGGCGTGTCACTGCTCGGCCCCGGAAAACACACGAAAAGTCCAAAAAACTCACCCAAACTCACCAACAGGTTCGGGTGGATGGCCCGAGACCAAAAACCTAGGAAATGGTCACTGGAACCACCACACCCGGCGGGACCCGCGGTGGTCAACGGTGGTCAACTTGTCAAAAACCAAATTCACTTCCGTAAAAAACGGACGATACAGTCAGGTAGAGAAGGTTGAGAGGATCAATTCTCAAACCTGGGTCAAAGCTCAAAAGTGGCCGGAAAAGGGGGAAAACGGCCAGAGAAGCCGTCAGCACACCCATACTCGATCCGCCGTCCACGGCGGTCCAACGGTTCAATCGAACCCACCAACACGCTGGGCTCGACGAGATGAAGGGGTATGGGCAGGTGGGAGCTCACGTCGTCGCAGGATTCGCCGCGATCGCCGTCGTGACTCCACTGTGCGCGAACTGGAGCTCGAGTTTTGGGCTGGTTCAGGAGGAGGCGCCACCACGGGAAGGAAGAGGGGAGAGAGGCGAGCTCGGCAAGCCGAAGCCCAACCTCAGCCGCCGCCGGACGCGCCCCCACGCGCCGGCGGAAGCCCCGGCAGAAGTAGAAATCGCGAGAGAAGAGAGAGATTGCTGGAGAAGGGGAGGAGAGAGAAAGTGAGGGTGAAAAGTCTGACTTGCCCCTTTTAAAACCAACTTTTCCAAAATTACAAACTTGCCTCTCTCTTCATACGTCCGTAACTTCCAAACCGTAGCTCCGTTTAACGCGTGCTACGTGTCTACGAACTCGTGACGACGAGACCTTTCCAACGAACCTAAGGTCAACACGAAAACTTTGCTTGAACTAAAAGTCAACTTTTGTTCCCTAGTTAAAATCAAACTTTAAAATTGGAAAACACCCAAAACGTTTTACCTTTCCAGTAAAATCCGGAAAACCTTTAAAAAAACTTTTCAAAACAACTTTGGAAGGTGCGGGGTGTTACAATTAGGGCCCATGTCGTGAGATGTGGCGTCCCCACAGGGTCGTCTCTAGGTAAACTCCGGGGTGGTCCTGTCAACTTGGTATCAGAGCATTTGGTTTTAGGTTTTGTAGACTTTGCACCTAGTGTGCATCCATTCTAAATTTTGAGATTTCTTTGCTTTCAGACCTTATGGCTCGACGTGGACATGGTCGTGGGGGTAGGGTAACTCGATCACCACCACCTTCACTGCCACCTTCACCACCACTAGATGAAGGTGGTGACAATATGCGAAATGCGGCACCTAATGTTAACCTCGTTGGGGCGCTTGTGGAGGATTGAACAACTCGTCTTGAGTGAATCGTTGATAGTTTAGCGGAGGTAGTTACCGTTTTGATTCTTCAGTATCAGGAGAGGAATGAGATGAGCAACATTTAGGAGGCCAAGAATCTGGGGGCC
>QANT01003290.1:0-20558 GCA_003254885.1 Purshia tridentata | reverse complement strand
TGCTATCAGATTGTAACTAAATGTCTTTTATATATATTAAAGAACTCCTTTAGCAATTAGGATAGTCCATAAGCATATACACATCCTAATTGCAACTGGCTAGTCCTAATGGAACTCCAAGAATGAAACTGAATATCAATATCCTTATATCACTAGGAGATCAATTATGCAGCTGATTTTAGCTTACATCATATACCACTGTTTTCTCAGTCAATAGCTAAGGCTTGTAGAACTCACTTAATATGGCCTGCAATATAGAAGTGTTGATGCAAAAAACTGGAGGTTTTCTGAACCAACGTGGATGAGAAAGGGTAGACTTGATCTTGCTCCCTTCGATCTCGAATCTTCGATAATTCCTGTATGAAAATGGAGAACAACAGTGGGAACTTACACCAGTGAGGTGTTAGCTAAGAACCCTCCGGTGTGTAAGTTAGAAAACAGTAGGGAAATCACGATTAATCTCAAGAGCTAGGCTTGAAATCAATTCAGATGATATTTGCTTTCTGTATATTCTTTTCTTTTTTTTCTCCCTCCCCCTGAAAGTGGGAGAAATAGGCTATTTATAGGCAAAATACCAGATACCTGCATGTAGATGGGCGGCTGTCAATGGGCCACGTGGAGACATCTGTATCGTTCATTTTACCCACTAAGCCACTTGGTCATTAAATGCAGGCATGGTAGGTTGGTGAAGGGACGAAGCAACCGTCAAGTCATGCCATCCCTGTGTCAGATAGAAGACTTTTGCGCACCCAATACTTGAGTTGATGTCCCGTGGAGAATGTGTACTGCAGGTCGATGCCGACATGATCTGTATGGGACCGGTCCGATCCAATCACTACCGAACTGTCCTGTGAGACCGACCCCGATCTGGGTAGATGAGACGAACTGTGGTTGACTCCACAGGTCTCTGAGCTCGGCTCGGTCATGACATACCCAGGGTTGAGTCATCCCTTCGGTCAACGGTCAATGCGATGAGCAGGGGATAGGTGTCGGGTACCCACCTGTGGACTATACGAATGCCGATCCGAGCACTAACAAGAAGTCTTACAAAAAACAAGTTTTAGACCACAGCACAGAAAAAATATACTATTGCGCATAAATTTGAGACAAGCTGCTTACCAATACAAAAAGTGGATATAGTTATTCAACTTCAAGAAATCGCAACAGAGGTCGATTGGACTGGGTGATGGCACCAAATGGTTCAGCTCAAGGAGAGGTGGCTTTTAGGGGTGGTGAGAAGTCACGACGCCGCCGGAATTACAAAATCACCGGCAAAGTCCCGCCGACTGTTCTTCTTCTACACGCCGCCTACAGCGGTCAATAGGACAAAGTGAATACACCCATGTGCTTGCCGTGATGAGAGGAGGAGGAAGAAGGTGGTTTCATGCATCGTCGTCGCAGGAATCGAAAAACCACCGGCGAGGGTTTTGAACCTGTTTGGGTTCGATTAGATATTTGGCTGGGATTCAGAGGAAGAGAAGGGTAGGGAAGAGAGAGGAGAAGGAAAGGAAGAAGATGGGACCAGTTTCATCGCCGGTCGCCCTGCACAATGGATAATCAGAGAGAAAGAGTGACGGTGATGGAGGAGAGAGAAGAGAGCTGCGGTTGTTTGGGGTTTGTGTTGATTGTTGAGGCGTGTTTTGTGTTATGTTTTAGGCAGAAAAAATAATTTGATGTTTATGGAAGCAGTGTCTCTTTTATTAGAATTAATAGTTTTTACGTTAGATATCAGTTTTAATGAACAGTGGAATAAATTTAAAAACTTAAGATATCATATTTTAAAAACTGGCCATATAGCTCATATCTAAACTGTTATATATATTAGTCTTTCAAAAATAAAATTACAATCGATATTTAAAATTTAACTATATCAGTTACGTTTAAAACTGACATATATGAAGTGATATCTTTGAGCATTTTTGTAATAGTGAACCTGTCGTACATGTGTAGAGTCGCGATCTATCATACACATGCAGGGCCACTGAACTGCCGTACATGCACGCAGGGTCACTCCCAAAGGGCAAAGCATCTCAGCACACGGCTCAAAGCCTAAGTGTGTGCCGTGATGGGTCCCAAAGACCTATAAAATTTCAGTATATAGAACAGGTACTAAATGGGTGCTTAATAAGATTCAAAACCGACCGTTCTTCAATCACTCCGATCGAAATCATATAACTCAATTCAAGACTTTCTTAGAATTAACGAGAAAATCAATAATTGCCCAAGGAAACCATCATTTAAATTATTATTTTTTTCTTTTATAGAGACTCAGTAATAATAAATTAATAAGTAATATCAGTCTGTCTATCTCATTTTATAACACTTAAGATCCCAAAAATCAATTTCGATAATTGAAATTCACGGCCAAGCAACATAAGAAAAATAAGATTCGACTTGAAATTCAATAAACTTTAATAAAACAAGGTCCACTCACAGTCAAGAGATCTAGTCTCACTGCTCGGCTGGGTCGCCCTCAATCTCGGGTGTAGCCCCTATAAGAAAGAGATAATTACACCATTAGTTCCAAAGTTTAAAGCGTCCACAGCCAACAAATTGGGGTTTTGTCAATCTCAGTCTTTTCTATACAACCCGAGCTAATAACCCGCTTAGTAAAAATCCAAAGTCAACAATAAATCCTAAACTTTACGGTTAAGGGATCATATTAACCTCAACCCCCAAACGAAGTGGTGCCTCCAACCCACAAATCACAAATTTTACCCTTTCCTTCGAACCCATCAACCCAAACTCCGAATTAAGTTTCTAAATGGTGGAAATTGGCTAAAATATCACTAGATCGTTCCAATTCCCCCATTTTCAAGCAAACACCGAAAATGGCCAAGCCCCTCATTCACCAACTTCCAATTCTTTTAATTTTCCTTGAAGCTCAGGGTTCTAAACCAAAATTAAGAGTTCCTAAGGTTGGAAATTAACTAATCCGACCACCAATTAGCACCCCTAAGCCGCAGATCGAAGGCTTCCTAGATTGGAACCTAAGTCCTTAATTTCCCATTCTTGAAATACCCCAACTTAACAGCACAATACAGGGGAGCTTAAAGATGGAAGAGAGAGAGGGAGGAAACCCACCTAAATGAGCGGAAGTTGCGCCAGAAAACTGGCCGGAAACTGGGGGAGGACTGGCGACTTGTGGGGTTTCTTCCTAGTAGCAGCGCACGGCAGAGGTTGGGTCGACGTCGTGGAGGGTCGCTGGGCTGGCTGGCGTCGGCAAGAGAAGAGTCGTCTGTGGCCGGGTCTGGCCGGAAGCAAGCTGGAAGGGAGGGATCGTGCGCAGGGAGAGGAAAAGGAAAGCTCTGCGGGCTGAGGGGAGAAGGAGGAGAGAAATAGAATGAGAGAGAAGATTCCAAAATTTTCTGGAATCTTTAAATGCCAAGTCACCCAAATTATGAGTCTGGCACTTAATTCACTCGTCCATAACTTACAAACGGTAACTCCATTTGACACGTATTTCGTGTCTACGAACTCATGGAGTCACGCTCTAAGCAGCCATGTCAAAGTCTACTCCAAGGACCCAATAATTTAAAATTCAACTTCTGGGTCTCTTGCCACGTTCAAAATTTTCAAACCGTTCCTCCAAACGGGACATGCCGCATGTCTATAGACTCATAAGCCTGAGGCCTTCCTAATGAACCTAAGGTCAAAAGTAACATCTCACTTGAACCCAAAGTCAACTTTAGGCCCCGAAGGCCAAATTAAAATTCAAAAATTTACCTTACAGAGTACGGGTCGTTACATCTTGTCACCTGTGAAAGAACATTTAAAACATAAAACTATGAGATAAAACTCAGTGAGTGGACAAAAATAATTTAAACACTTCCTTTTTCAACATAAAAATATTAACATAAAACTTGTCTTTCGAATTCCCCAATTTTAAAACCAATTCACAAAATCATAATATCAAACCACAAATCCCGAGTCCTACCCGTCATAAATCCAAAACCTTCATAATTATACTATGTATGATTTTAGAAAAACTAGATATGCATATACGGTTTCAAATATTTACAAGAGTTAAAACATTAAATATAAGTAGTAGCGGCACAAGACATTTACCAGTAAATCAAAATACTTAAAACTCACACCGTAGTACCCACAAACTCTCTATCAATATGTACACGTGGGCCAAGTACATGTACATAGATATGGCTAACCTTTATCAATACACGAACACACAATGGTTCGTATAGATTCCCAACTTTATCAATACGTACGTAAATAGTGCACCAGGACACACGGCTCAAAGCCTATATGTGTGAACCGATGGGTCCCAAACACCCATAACTAGCCATTTACTCCTGGGTACTGTCCAGTGGTTTAAAAACCATAAACCAATATCTCCAAAAAACATATCACATATACATTCTCAAAATACTACAAGATAAAATATTTGCAAATAAAAGAATTATCCAATCAAACCCTAATTTCAATAGATATTTAAATAAATTCAAAACAAATCTTAAAACATTTAAAAGACAAACTTTGAAACCAAAAATCCACTCACAAACTTAGCGAGTGAAACGTAAGCCTCGCCGATCACCCAACTAGCAATCAACACCCAAAAACTTCCCCGAAAACACTCCCGATCGTCCTATACAAATACGTAAGGTCCAAATTAATTCCCAAAAGCCTTAAAATAAGGATAAACACATTTTTGGTCACAGGCCAGTTCAGCGCCACCACGTGCGGTGGTCAACATCAGCGGCCATTGGAAAGTTGACTTTTTTAGCGACAAATCCAGAAAATAAAATTGACTATACCAAATCGACGGGCTTGACAATAGGAACAACTTTGTCAATTGGGCCGAGTTCAAAAAGTGGCCAAAAATGGCCGGAAAACCCCAATTTTGGTCTGAAATTTTTGTCCCCAATCTGAAAATCCAAACCTACACAAAAAATTGAAAATCATATATAGTTGGAAAGCTTGAAACATGAGGATTTCAGAAATGTAAGAATCAAACCAAACCGAAGTCGGACGAAGCAAGAATTTGGATTTGAAACTCACGGTAGTAGAAACTTCCAAGGCTCGATTTGTCGTCCACTATGGTCCGATCGGGATGATTTGGATATGGATGTAAAGAGAACAAAGAGACGAACAAAACCCAACCAATTTGATGCCAGCAGATGCTGCACATGCCCCCACGTGCCCCGCGCGCGGCCGGTAAGTGCGACGACGATTCTGATCTCCCAAACACTGTTCACGCGTAATTTTGATTTTTTTTAAAAAAAATAAAATTATTTTTCCTATTTATATTTTCCCCTCCAAAATTCAAATGCGCATAAATTTTAAACTATAACTCAAAATTACGAGCCGTTTCTTCCTACGCGCTCGTGAGGTTGAGCTCTACGCAACAATATAAAAATTTGGGTCTAAATACCCTTTTAAAAATATACGTCCCTTGCAAAACCAAAACTTTCCCAGGCGAGGGTAAATTGGTAAATTCACCCAATGACTTTAAATGATGATCCAACAAGAATACTAGGGACGGGTCGTAACAACGTACCCCCGTTAAAGAAACTTTGTCCTCGAAATTTAAAAGAATGCAGATGCTAAAACAAACACAACGTTGTCAATACAGCAAATTTAGGAACGGGTTTGTTGATTGTTTTCTTAGAGCAAAAGTATTAAACATTTATTCCAACTCTAAGTTTAACTTTCAAGTGCACGAATCGTAGAGTAGTAAGGGGTACAAAGTATGAGGTCGATCCCACAGAGAATGGGTCTAGTACCAATAAACTAACTCAACTTACATATTAGAAACACAAACACATGCACACAGATAGGGGATTTAGATTAGGTAGAAAAACACAAATACACACAAATACACACACACACACATGCATACACCCATTCATGGCATTGTAAAGCATCAAAATCTACCATCTAGCAACAGAAACAAAGAGTATGGTAACATGCAATTTCAAAAGACTACAAACACATAGTCTGCCTACCAAAAGTGTTGTTTGTTTTCTTAGAGCAAAATTATTAAATATTTATTCTAACTCTAAGTATACTTGTAAGTGCACGAATCGCAAAGTAGCAAGGGGTACAAATTACGAGGTCGATCCCACAAGGAATGGATATAGTACCAATAAATCGACTCAACTTGACATATTAGAAACACAAACACACACACACGGATAGGGGTTTTGAATTAGATTTGAAAAAAATAAATAAAAATACTAATACTATTGCATTGCTAAGAATTCAGAATCTACCACCAATTTATGGAAATACAAACCAAGCAATTTAATATGGGGCACACATGTAATAAAGTTTACCAGCCGGGAGGCCTTGGTTATCGGACACTCACCTAACTATTGTTCCCCTAATGCATAGACTAACCAATTGACTATCTTGAATTAGCCTAGTTAACCCACATGCTCAAAAAAAGTGGCAAATATCATCTACTTAAGCTTTTAACCATGCAAGAGTCATTAAGTACATGTGAGAACTACAAACACATAGACCCTCACAAGAGAATCTATGATATCTTCCCTCAAGGATACTTTCTTAGGATACCCCCTTGTTACCTAGTGGAATTAGTAATTTGGCTATCATCCCCTAACCCCATAACAACATCTAGATGCATATAACCTAAGGTGATCAGTCAAAGGCGCCATACAAACAAAATCAATTGTACCAGAGATCTAAGATTTATCACATGTATCAAATTAAATCACAAGTGTCATCATTGCATAACTCAAAATCAAGGTTTCATCATTCAACATAGCAAAGCAATAATAAACTCAAAACATAAAGAAAATAAAAGCACTAACTTTCATTATATAAAAATAATCTGGGAATCCATAATAAAAGTGAGAACAAACTAATTAATTAACAAAGGAAAATAAAAGAAGAAAAAAACAAGAAGAAAAACCCATGGAGGGGTGGCTGTTAAGGCTAGGGCAACAAGCTAGGGCTTCTCCCTTGCGGCTCGCTCTCTCTTTCTCTAAATGCTCTCTCTCTTTCTCTAAAGATGTTTAAAATTAGGTTTTGTAAGATGTTAAAATAATGAGGTAGAGAGGTCCTTCTATAGTGGAGAGGAGGTGGAGGCTTTCCTTAATAGTGTAGGAAAGGGTTTACTTGCACTCAAAGAATGGGCCTTGGGCTGTTTTGGGCGAGTAGCTTTTTTCTGGTCGTGGAACTGTTGTGCTACCTTCACTAAAATGACAATATCTTGGGGTAGGAGTATCGGAATTGAGCTCCGTAAAATTCCCTGCAAAGCTAACATCTGTATATTTCCAATGACATATGGCTTGGCATCTGGTTAGATCTATAGAAATACAGGATTCCTGTCGAAATTACTGCTCATAGTTCTAGGGTTTTGACTTCCTTGCAAGTTAAGGACTCCTTGAGATCTTTGACTGAATCTTCCAAGATCTTCCTTCCAAACTAGAATTTCAGCATTGGGAAAGTCTTCTAATGCAAGGAATAGGTGAATAGGCTCTTTGAATGTGGACTTGGACTTGGCCCAATCTCTTCTTACTTGCTTGTCTTGATGCTCAATCACTTGTAGAAGCTTCTAGAACTTTTGATTTTGACCATGCATTTCCTAGTCCCACTAGGAAACCTTATTCAATTAGGATTTCTCATTTCTAGCCCTAGATATTGATGGTTTTCCTGGTCTGGCTAGGATTCCTTTGAGTAGGATTTCCGCTTTCCTAGTTCCATCAAGATTTCTTCAGTTTTCCTAGTTTGATTAGGAATTGTCCAATTTTTGGCTCTTTTGGCTTCTTTCTTCATCATTGCTTCATTTTACCTAAAAAATATAAAACTAAACCAAAAGAAACAAAAACGTCGAGCTCTTACAATCTAAGTTAGAGAGTTAGTATCTAAAAATAGTGTAAATTGGGCACTCAACACACCCCCAAACTTAGACTTTGCTAGTCCTCGAGCAAAGAAAATAAAAGAAAAGACTCAAGGCTCAAAAAACAGAACAAACTTTACTTTCCCCACAATTGAATTCATCAGTATGGCCAATAATAACATAGTACAGCAAAGCATAGATAATAGTCATTTTTCAAATTCTAATAATGCTTGAAATAACATATCTTTCTCCTCCATTATCATATAAGCCATTCTGAACATAAACCCAAGTGTTAGATAAGCAAAGACTAGATCAACATATACAAAATAGATTCAACTCTAATCCTCACCATGGCATACTCTCAACAATAAAGCACTCAAGAATTGGGTTGATTTGTGCACTCAATAGTATATGTGAGAGAAGTTATCTAAACAAAAACAAATAGCTCACATATTAGCATGAAACAAAGGCACATTTGAAAGAAGTAATGATCTCATGAAAGAAATATCAAATACTTGAAATTGAATCAATTAACCATATGCTTCCCTCTCATCTAAACTCTAAATTAGACCAACGTACACTTCACCTAAGATGAATTAAGACTTTCAAAAAGGGTTAGCTTAGGTCAAGGTGAGATATATATAATGAAAAGGATTACACAACAAAGGGTTAGATCTATGGAATTGCAACCAACACAACTCTTAGAGGCATACCTTGCATATTTGCACTACATAGCTTGAACTTTGAACTCTTTTTGCACAAATTTTTTTTTCTTTTGAAACTGTCCCTTCACTTCACTTTATTTTTTTTTCTTTTTAATACCTTTTTTTTTTCTTCCAAGGGTACGACATACACACTTTTCAGCACTTTTTACTTTCTTTTGTTTCAAGCTATGCATAAACATTATTTCCATTCTCAAAAGTCATATAGCAATGCAAATCCACCGATAAAAGAATAATTAAATTAAGGGGTGTACCTCCCCGAAACTTAGGGTTAAACAAGGGTTAGTGAGTAAAGGGTTAGCTAAAGGTTAAAAATACAACAAACAGGGACTAAAATCATCTCAAAGGTTCCATGTAGTTATAAACATGCTTTGAATAAAATAAGAGAGATGTTCTAGCTCATTGATTCATAAAGATGTGAATTTCAAGTATTTGACCAAAAGAAGAATAATGAGATCATACGAATTTAATGACAAGAATGAATAGAGTGGACGTATAAACACTCAAGAATTGAAGAACAAGGCTCAAAAGCTCATATAGGTCATATAAGTCTGCTCTAAAATGCAAATGAATCACTAGACAATGCAAATCATAATTCAAGTACATGAAGACAAGGCTTTAATCACATGAAATTGCAAAATAAGTTATGGAACAATATTAGAAAAAGAAGAACAAATAAAATATATACAATGTTAAACATGCTTCTTAGAGGCTATAAACAATCATATCAAGATGTTGGGGACTCTAAAAACAAACAAAAAATAAAATAAATTTTTTTATTTATTTTTAATTTGAACTAAGACGACCTAGAGGATCGATCATACAAAAGGGAGGATCGGTCCTTTAGAAACCAAACACAGAAGGAAATATATATTTTTTTTTCTCCAAGACTCAAAATAAGGTTTTGCCTTTCCCCCCAAACTTAAATGACACATTGTCCTCAATGTGAAAAGAAAACTAAACATGCAAGATCATTAAAGCAAGGGGATCAAAACAAACCAAAAGCTGAAAAAAAATGAAGCATTGATAAAAGAAATTGTGTACTTGTATTGCAAGCAAGGCTCATAAATATGCGCAGCCACCACGGCGATCCTTGGTTCACTCCTCTTGAATTCTTCAAAAACTTTGGGTTGCCTCTCAAATAGTGCTAAATTTCACGTCTTCAGCCAGACGGTGTTAATTATCCACTCAAATGTCCTTCTCTTCCCTTTCTTGCTCTCGGCTTTGGCAAGCTCTTCATCCTCCATGGATTGTGTTGAACCTTTGAAAAAGCTCTCAAGAAACAATAATTGGTTAGAATAAGTATTTAAGAAGAAAACAGCTTTATTAGAACCTAACAAAATAAAGAAAACAAACTACTACTAATACTAAACTAATTCTAATAGCAAGTCAAATTAATTCATGACACTAAATACCATTCCCCGACAATGGCGCTAAAAACTTGTTGTTGGTTTTCTTATAGCAAAATTATTAAACATTTATTCCAACTCTAAGTATACTCGTAAGTGCACAAATCGCAGAGTAGCAAGGGGTGCAAAGTACGAGGTTGATCCCACGTGGAATGAATATAGTACTAATAACCCGACTCAACTTGACATATTAGAAACACTAACACACACACACAAACAGATTGGAGTTGTGAATTAGATTTGAGAAAAATAAATAAAAACACTAATACTATTGCATTGCTAAGAATTTAGAATCTACCACCAATTTATGGAAATACAAACCAAGCAATTTAATATGAGGCACACATGTAGTAAAGTTTACCAGCCAGGAGGCCTTGGTTATTGGACACTTACCTAACTATTGTTCCCCTAATGCATAGACTAACCAATTGACTATCTTGAATTAGCCTAGTTAACCCACATGTTCAAAAGAAGTTACAAATATCATCTATTTAAGCTTTTAACCATGCAAGAGTCATTAAGTACATGTGAGAACTGCAAACACATAGACCCTCACATGAGAATCTATGATCTCTTCCCTCAAGGATACTTTCTTAGGATATCCCCTTGTTACCTAGTGGAATTAGTGATTTGGCTATCATCCCATAACCCCATAACAACATCTAGATGCATATAACCTAAGGTGATCGGTCAAAGGCACCATACAAACAGAATCGATTATAACAGAAATCTAAGATTTATCACATGCATCAAATTAAATCACAAGTGTCACCATTGCATAATTCAAAATCAGGGTTTAATCATCCAACATAGCAAAGCAATAATAAACTCAAAACATAAAGAAAATAAAAAAACTAACTTTCATTATATAAAAATAATCAGGGAATCCATAATGAAAGTAAGAACAAACTAATTAATTAACAAGAGAAAATAAAAGAAGAAAAAAACAAGAAGAAAAACCCATGGAGGGATGGCTACCGGGGCTAGGGCAACAAGCTAGGAAGCCTGTGCCCAAGCCCTAGGGCTTCTCCCTTGCGGCTCCCTCTCTCTCTCTCTGTGAATGCTTTCTCTCTTTTTTGCTAAAGATGTGTAAAATTAGGTCTTGTAAAGATGTTCAAATAATGAGGTAGAGAGGTCCTTATATAGTGGAGAGGAGGTGGAGGCTTTCCTTAATAGTGTAGAAAAGGGTTCACTTGCACTCAAAGAATGGGCCTTGGGCTATTTTGGGCGAGTAGCCTTTTTCTGGTCGCGGAACTACTGTGCTACCATCACTAAAATGACCATATATTGAGCTAAGAGTATCGGAATTGAGTTCCGTAAAATTCCTTGAGAAGCTGACATCCGTATCTTTCCAATGATATATGGCTTGACATATTATTTTATCTAGAGAAATACAGGATTGCTATCGAAATTACTACTCATAGTTCCAGGGTTTTGACTTCCTTGCAAGTTAAGGACTCCTTGAGATCTTTGACTGAATCTTCCAAGATCCTCCTTCCAAACTAGAATTCCAACATTGGAAAAATCTTCTAATGCAAGGAATAGGTGCATGGGCTCTTTGAATGTGGACTTAGACTTGGCCCAATCTCTTCTTGCTTGCTTGTTTTGAGGCCCAATTATTTGTAGAAGCTTCTAGATCCTTTGACTTTGATAATGCATTTCCTAGTCCCACTAGGAAACCTTATCCAATTAGTATTTCTCATTTCTGGCCCTGGATATTGATGGTTTTCCTGGTCTGGCTAGGATTCCTTATTTTAGTAGGATTTCCGCTTTCCTAGTTCCATCAGGATTTCTTCAGTTTTCCTAGTTTGATCAGGAATTGTCCAACTTTGGCTCTTTTGGCTTCTTTCTTCATCATTACTTCATTTTACCTACAAAACACAAAACTAAACCAAAAGACACAAAAACACAAAAACACAAAAACATCGAGTTCTTGCACTCAAAGTTAGAGAGTTAGTTTCCAAAAATAGTGTAAATTGGGCACTCAACAAAAAGCTTTGGCTATTTCCTTTTGGTGTTATATTCTCCTTATGCATATACTAGAAGTTTCTTAAACCTGCCCTAGCAAGTTAACTTGCATGTTCCTAGACAAGCTTGGCCAATCACCCATGCAAGAGTCATTAGGATTTGTGAAGATGACAAACACATAGACCATCTATCCAACGTAATGTACACTACGCCATCTATGAATACTATTATCACAACCACTTCTTAATTGCCATGCAAGAGTCATTAGGATTTGTGAAGATAACAAACACATAGACCATCTATCCAACGTAATGTACACTACGCCATCTATGAATACTATTATCACAACCATTTCTTAATTGATTGCTTGTTACTTCTAAAATTATCATCCTTTTGAGATTATTCAATTTTCTAACAATCACTAGATGCTTCATCCCTAAGGTAGCCAATCTTAAAATAATCTACACATAATGCCATTCTAACAAATAATAGAATTTTATGTAAGTACCATCATCATGAACTACAAGAACCATAAATAAACATTGATCACATGCTAGAGGCTTCATCATAAACTCAACAATGCATGAAAGTAATTAAGACTTGAACATGAAAGTAAAAGGATTAAATAAATATATAAACTGCCAATCCATGTTCATAATCTCAATTAATAACTAAAAATAACTTGAAGGCATGAATAAGGAAGAAGAAGGTCACAAGAAGGTCACTCCAATGGCAAGACCATGTGCGGCTATGCTGGAGATGCCTCCTTGTTGTCGGCAAGGCTTGGGCAGCAAGGTGGGCGTCGCTTCTCCTTGTATTTGGCACTCTAAGAAAAACAGCACTACCTCTTGGCTTGGCAACTTGCGGCACTACCCTCTCTTTCTCTCTCAAAGCTTACAAGCATATGAATTCCAAGTAGGTATGAACAAGTGTCCAAGTGTGTAAAAGAAATCAACTAAATAAAACAAAAGAAAAAAAACAAGAAAAACCCAAGGAGGAGGCGGCGGCTAGGCTTGAGAAAAGCCTAGGAACTTGTGGCTAGGGCTAGGGCAACAAGCTAGGAAGCTTGCGCCCAACCCCTAAAGCTTCACCCTTGTGGCTCCCTCTCTCTCTCTTTCTCTGAAGATGTCTGATGTTTTTGGTTGATCTGATGTGTAGAATAATGAGGTAGAGAGGTCTTTATATAGTGGAGAGGAGGTGGAGAATCCTTGATAGTGTAGGAAAGGGTTTACTTGCACTCCATGAATGGGCCTTGGGCTATTTTGGACGAGTAGCCTTTTTCTGATCGCGGAAGTGTTGTGCTACCTTCACTAAAATTGCTATATCTTGAGCTAGGAGTATTAGAATCGAGTTCGTAAAATTCCCTGCGAAGTAACATCTGTATCTTTCCAATGATATATGGCTTGATATTTGATTTAATCTAGAGAAATACAGAACTGCTGTCGAAATTGCTGCTCATATTTCTAGGATTTTGACTTCCTTGCAAGTTAAGGACTCCTTGAGATCTTTAATTGAGTCTTCCAAGATCTTCCTTCCATACTAGAATTCCAGCATTGGGAAAGTCTTCTAATGCAAGGAATAGGCGCATGGGCTCTTGAATGTGGACTTGGACTTGGCCCAATCTCTTCTTGCTTGCTTGTCTTGAGGCCCAGTCACTTGTAGAAGCTTCTAGAACCTTTGACTTTGACCATGCATTTCCTAGTCCCACTAGGAAACCTTATCCAATTAGGATTTCACTTTTACCATCATGTCCAACTAGGATTTCCCTTTCTTAGTCCAACTAGGATTTCTCATTTCTGGCCCTGGACATTGATGGTTTTCCTGGTCTGGCTACTATTCTTTGTTTGAGTAGGATTTTCACTTTCCTAATTCCATCAAGATTTCTTCAGTTTTCCTAGTTTGATCAGGAATTGTCCAATTTTGGTTCTTTTGGCTTCTTTCTTCATAATTGCTTCATTTGACCTACAAAATACAAAACTAAAAAAAAAAACACAAAAATGTTTGCACTCTAGGTTAAGGAGTCAGTATGTAAAAATAGTGTAAATTGAGCACTTAACAGGGTCATAACAACATAACCCCGTTAAGGAAATTTCATCCTCGAAATTGAACATTAAAGATACTTGAGATAACATCTGGTGAAGCTTGAGCCTCCTGCTGAGTTATGCCGAACGCTCTGCCTTGAGCCGAAGGGCGTCCAGGTCGTCCCCTCTATTGACTTCCACTAGTGTCAGCCTGACTAGCTACTTGTCTGCTACTAGCTACACCACCCGCTACCTAAGTGTGCCTTTTCCCTTGACGGACAGTCTGACCTGTTTGAACTGCTGACCCAACATTCCCAGAGTCACCTGGAACTAACTGCGAGCACTCCATCTTGTAATGACCCTGTTGACCACAATGAAAACATACTCTAGTAGTGTTGCTCACAGCTGGAGTGGGGCACTCATTCTTATAATGGCCCGACTGGCCACATTGAAAACACACCACTTGTTACAACCCATCCCTAGATTTCCTTGTTGGATCGCCATTTAAAATCTTTGGGGTGAATTTACCAATTTGCCCTCACTTAGGGAAGTTTTGGTTTTGCAAGGGACGTATATTTTTAAAAGGGTGTTTCGGCCCAAATTTTTTATATGTTGCTTAGAGCTCAACCTCACGAGCACGTAGAAAGAAACGGCTCGTAATTTGGAGTTACGATTTAAGAGGTATGCACGTTTGAAATTTGGAGAGGAAAATATAAATAGGAAAAATAATTTCATTTTTCAAAAAATCAAAATTACACAAAATTACGCGTGTACAGTGTTTGGGCGATCAGAATTGCCGTCGAACTTTCCGGCCGTGCATGGGGGTGCTTGCAGCATCTTCTGGACATCAAGTTGGTCGGGTTTTGTTTGTCTCTTTGTCCTCTTTCCATTAATATCCAAATCGTCCTAATTAGACCACTGTAGACGACAAATCGAGCCCTGGAAGTTTAAGCTACTGTGAGTTTTAAATCCAAATTCCAACTTCGTCAAACTCGGTTTTGTTCGATTCTTACCTTTCTGAAATCCTCATGTTTCAAATTTTCCAACTATATATGATTTGCAATTTTTCTTGTAGGTTTGAATTTTCAGATTGCGGATAGAAATTTTGAACGTAAATTAGGGTTTTCCAGCCACTTCCAACCACTTTTTAGACTCGGCCCAGTTGACAAAGTTGTTCCTCTCGTTGAGCTAGTCGATTTGGTATGGTCAATTTTATTTTCTGGGTTGGTCGCCTAAAAAGTCAACTTTCCGATGGCCACCGCCATTGACCGCCACCGGCAGAGCCACGTGATGCGGTGCTGGACCGGCCAATGACCAAAAATGCTCTTTTCCTTATTTTAAGGCTTTTGGGAACCAATTTGGACCTTACGTATTTGTACAGGACGATCGAGAGTGTTTTCGAGGACGTTTTTGGGTGTTGGCCGCTAGTTGGGTGATCGGCAAGGCTTACGTTTTGCTCGCCAAGTTTGTGAGTGGATTTTTAGTTTCAAAGTTTGTCTTTTAAATGTTTTAAGATTGCTTTAACTTTATTTAAGTTTCTATTGAAATTGTGGTTTGGTTGGATAATTCTTTTATTTGCAAATATTTATCTTGTGGTATTTGGAGAATGTATATGTAATATGTTTATGGAGATATTGGTTTATGATTTTTAAACCACTGGACAGTAGCTGAGGGTAAATGGCTGGTTATAGGTCTTTGGGATCCATCGGTTCACACATTTAGGCTTTGGGCTGTGTGTCCTGGTGCACTATCTATGCGTGTATTGATAAAGTTGGAATCTATGCGAACAATTGTGTGTTCGCGTATTGATAAAGTTGGAATCTAAGTGAACCATTGTGTGTTTACGTATTGATAAAGTTGGGAATCTATGCGAACCATTGTGTGTTCGTGTATTGATAAAGGTTATCCAAATCTATGTACACGTACTTGGCCCATGTGTACGTATTGATAGAGAGTTTATAGGTACTACGGTGTGAGTTTTAAGTATTTTGATATATTGGTAAATGTCTTGTGCTGCTACTATTTATTTTTAATGTTTTAACTGTTGTAAATATTTGGAACCGTATATGCATATCTAGTTTTTCTGAAATTATACATTGTATAATTATAAAGGTTTTGAATTTATGACGGGTGGGACCCGGGATTGGTGGTTTGATATTATGATTTTGCGAATTGGTTTTAAAACTGGGGAATTCGAAAGACAAGTTCTATGTTAATATATTTATGTTGAAAAAAGGAAGTGTTTAAATTATTTTTTTCTCCACTCACTAAGTTTTATCTCATAGTTGTAATGGCCTGGACCTTCCTAAGTGAATGTTAATAGGGCCCATACTTGACTTTTGTTTTGAGTGAGATTTTATCTTTGACCTTGGGTCCGTTAGGAAGGTCTTGAGCTCACGAGTTTGTTGACATGCGGCATGGGTCGTTTAGAGTTACGGTTAGAAAGTTAGAAACGTGTTAAGGGACCCAAAAGTTGACTTTTAAATTGCTCGGATTTTAGATTTGACTTTGAGTTGTTGCGTAGAGCTCGACCCCACGAGTTCGTAGACACGTAGCATGCGTTGTTTGGAGCTACGGTTTGAGAAATATGGATGTGTGAAGATAGGGGCAAACTTGTAATTATGTTAAAATGGGTTTAAATTTCTAGAAAACTCCAGAAATTTCTCTCTCCTTCTTATTTCTTCCCCAAGCGCAGATCCCCCCAGACCCGTAAGCCATCTTCTTCTCCTCCCCTCTCCACTTCACGCGACCACCCAACCCCCTCCGACGACACCTCCAGCCGCCGACGAGCCTCCCCAACTGCTCCTCCAGCCAACCCAACCTTTGCGCGTGACGAGACCAGCTTGGGAAGCTGGCATTGTCGCCGGTCCTTTCCTCCAATTCCGGCCAGTTTTCCGGTGCTCATTCTCTCTATTTTAGGTGGGTTTTCTTCCCCTCACTCTAGGCTTTATTTCTCTCTAATTTGGTGGTTTAATTTTGAGTATTTGTGTCACGCCCCAAATCTAAAATATACCTATATATCTCAGATTTAGGGGTGGAGCACATCCTGATCGAAGTAAATTAATTTACTTCAACCAAAATGTGATATATACTAGCGTAGATTAAATTAATTTGGCTTGGAAATTAAAATGAACTTCTTAAACAAGTCAAAGTAAACTATTACTTTATATCAGAGTAGGTAGGTTCCAAATTACAGGGTAATTGATTGTTGATTTACATTTATTTGCTACTAATAGTAAAATAATAAGCGCAGCAATTTCCTAGGCACCACTTGATGTCCCTTTTTGAAATTAGCACCTGCACAAGTTTGTTAACAGAGTGAGCTTTTAAAGCTCAGTAGGGACTTTTAGTTCCTCATGGATAACCATTACACTTGATCAATATTTAATAAAATAGTAAATAATCACTGTCAATCATGCATGCAAAGATGAACAATGCATGTATTCACTCCTTATCTACTCCCGTTAACACACACACAAGACAAAAAGGCCTACATATCCCATACCGTGCATCTTACCACTGTGGCCCCGAATGTCCCATGTATGAGCCAACACCCGTCCGTCTCTTAGCCCCAAATATTTTAAATATTGTTCTTTCCACTTTTCCTTTAACAATCATGAGATCACCAGGTACATCTCCCTTTCTCCTGAGTGTCTCTAATAAATCACAAGACCACCGAGTATATCTCCCTTTCTCCTCGGTGTCTCAATTAATCGTTTTCTTAACACTGTTCAAAACCACACTTGTCTCATGCACTTTTGATTATGCATGTAATGTCATAATTAGTAATGAAAATTAAATAGTCATGCCCACAAATATATCTTCAATATTATGATAATGATAAATGATAAAAATATCAAGCCATAACTTCACCATTTATTTTATAAACAATAATAAAAATAATAAGAGAATAACCATAATAATTGGACTGACAAGAATGAGAACAGTTTGGATTGGATAAAATAGAATATATCACACAAAGAGTATACCAAGGAATAATATATCTATAAATATGTAGTCCAGTCATTGGGGACGACCTACCTTAATTTCTTGAAGGGTTCTCTCTCGGTTGGTTTCCACCTGCCCGAGTCTATAACAATTCAATATTTTATAGTTTAGATACAATATAAGTTTATTTTCACTCTCTTCTTAAGAAGAGTATAATAACTGAGAATCTAACTTATAGGTATCCGATTGACTTAAAATTAGTACTATTAGACTTGTAACGAAAAAGATAGTTAGAATAATCAAGATTGGGCCAAAAATTCTACTGGAAAGAGCCACAAGCACGACCATGCGCTGGGGTTGTTAGCTAGTGACTATTCAACATTTTCTTTAAGACAGCCCATGTTTTCTAGTTTTTATCTCAACTTTGGCTTAACGTTTAAGCTATCAAACCTTCATTAAATTATGTAAACTTATACTTGTTTTAAAGATCTGCATCACCTCTTTATAACCATATAAAATTTGTTTAAAACGGAGCTAGAAAACTCAAGATAAATGACCACAAAGTAAGCTACCCGAATTGTCACTTTTCCAGAAAATTTCCAGATTTTTCTTCAACTTTCAACCTCATTTTGATACCTCAAAACTTAATGAAATTTAGCAATCTTATACTCGTTTTAAAGCTTGTAATACCATCTTTACAAACATATAAAGATCTTTCAAAATGATGGTTAAAACTCTAGTTATAAGTCTCAAAAGGAAGCCATATAAAACTGTGAATTTTCTGAGAAAATTTCCAGATTTTTTCAAGTTTCTTTGTTTTTTATTTTCTTTCGATTTTAAACCACAAAACAAGTTTCTAGGACTATAATAAAATGATTTCAGAGTTATTTTCATTTAAAAACATAAAACAAAGGTTTGTAGTTGAAAGTTTAAAACTCAAATTTAACAAAATTGATAAGAACACCTATGTCTCCATGGGTTCCTTGAGCTTACCTTTCTTTCTAACCTCTTGAGTTCTATAGAGGCTAAAACCTGTGAATTCCTAAAGAAAAACCACAGATGACTAAAAGATGTTAGTTTAATCAAAGTTTAAACAACTAAGAAGGATAAAGTTTAAAATTGAGCTCTAACCTTCTTAAGTTTTCATTTCTTCTTCCATGCCCTTTTCTCTAGCTCTCTCCCTCTTCTTTCTTCTCTCTTCTCTCTTTCTCTCTTTCTTTGTTTCTCTCCTTCTTTCTTTCTTTCTTTCTCTCCTTTCTTTCTCTCCTTCTTTCTTTCTCTCCTTTCTTTCTCTCCTTCTTTCTTTCTCTCCTTTCTTTAGTTGCTTAAGAGTGCTCATCACTCATTTTTAAACAACTAAGAAGGATAAAGTTTAAAATTGAACTCTAACCTTCTTTCTTTAGTTGCTTAAGAGTGCTCATCACTCATATAACCTCCCTATTTATAGCCAACTTCTTGGTTCAAGTAACCATTTAGTTAGCTCATCTAGTTATGCCATTAGAATGACTATCATTACTTAAGTTATGACTCATGCCTTATAATCACTACTAGTGGTGACTCACCCTTTTAAAACCAATCACAAGCTCACACACCTCACTTTCTTTCACCAATCACAAACTCACACACAAACCACCTTCCTTTCACCAATCACTAGCTCACACACAAACCACAAAACCAATGAGAAACTAAGTCATCCAAGTGTAAAAGTTGCCTTCCAAGTATCTAGTCATCAAACATATATGTATATGTCTATATACATATGCTTTTCCTTTATTTATTTAGTTGGGCTTCTCACTTAAAACATCCATTTACTTCGGCTAAAACAATGTAATCCAAAGTTAAGTACTTAGCCCATTCTAAAGCCCATAACTAAATTTATTTTATTATATATATATATATATATTTTTCTTAGGGATATTACAATTTGAGAAGTTAGTGTAACGACTCATACCTTCCTAAGTAAATGATAATAGGGCCCAACGTTGACTTTTGGTTCTAACAAGATTTTAGCTTTGACATTGGGTCCGTTAGGAAGGTCTCGAGCTCACGAGTTCATAGACACGCGGCATGGGCTATTTAGAGTTACGATTAAAAAGTTATGAACGTGATAAAGGAGCTCAAGGTTGACTTTTTAAAGTACTTGAGGTTTAGAGTTGACTTTGACACTGGTGCGTAGAGCTCGACTCCACGAGTTCGTAGACACGTAGCATGCGTCGTTTGGAGCTACGGTTTGAGAAATATGGAGGTTCAAAGTGAGGGGCAAACTTGTAATTATGTTGAAATGGGTTTAAATTTCCAAAAAATTCTGGAAATTTCCCCCCTCCTTTTTATTTCTAACTTGTAATTATGATGAAATGGGTTTAAATTTCTAGAAAATTCTGGAAATTTTCCCCCCTCTTTTTATTTCTCTCTCTCCCCTCTCTCCACGGGAAGACGCCAGCAACCCAGCCCCCCCTCAGTGTCTCTCCCCTGCGCAACCACCCAACCATCTCCGGCCGACCCAGCCCCTCCGGCGACACATCCNGGCGACACATCCCGCCGCCGAGGAGCCTCCCCAGCCACCTCCCGACGCCGCCCAGCCCCTTTTTCTCTCTCCCGATCTCTCCTTGCCCCTGCGCGCGACTGGAGCTTGTAGCTCCAGCCATTTCCGGCGACCCCAGGCGGCGAG